>PVLD010009244.1:0-78215 GCA_004027595.1 Dinomys branickii | reverse complement strand
CCCTCCTTGGGATTGGGTCCAGGGTCTTCTCAGTTGTAGCTCCGGCCCTTTATAATTTATAAAGACCAGCCCTTGCTGAGTCCCTAGACTGGGCTCAGATTCCCAGTCCTCCTCTTTAGCCTCCTCCTAGCATCCTGGGATTACAGGCACGTGCTACCAAGCCTGGCCCCATTTACTTCGTAAATAAAGGACTTGCACCTTGGTGACGTTAATTAAGGACTTGAGAATTAAACTTTCGCTTATTGAAATCTCAGAATTCATTTTTTTTTTTTTTTGTGGTACTGGGGATCGAACTCAGGACCCTGCGCTTGCTAGGCAAGCGCTTATTCCACTGAGCTATATCCCCAGCCCCTCAGAATTCATTTAGAAGGACAATTACAGTTCATTTCTAATGAAAAATTTGACAGTCTGAGAAGTGAACATGAAACATGGAGTACATATAATCTGCATCCAGATATTTGCCTTTATAAAAGGTGATGGTCTTCCATTAAATCCATCTTTTAACTTCACTCAGCCTTTCTTCTGAGGGCATTTTGCTTTTATTGATATGCTATTTGGAGTTGCTTTTAGTTACTTAATATTTATTGTGTTCATTTTCTTATTGCTGGGACGACACACCTGACCCCGACAGTGTAAAGCAGAGGGGTTTATTTTTGCTCATGGTTCCAGGGCTCATTCTCGGCTGGGTCCGAGATGGGAATGCTATGGGGGAAGACTGCGGTAGAGCAGAGCTGTCAGTTCAGGCGGGCGGGGGAGCAGAGCAGTGAACAGTGCTGGGGAGGAAGAGGCCAGGGGCCAGGTATAGTGCCTAAAGTTACGCCTCCAGGATACTCACAGACACACCCGGAAGTGGCTTTACTACCCCTGTGGGCGACTTTCAAGCCAATCTAGTATACAGTACACTTAACAGGGCCCCGTGTATGTTTGTAAATGTTTGGAGGTCACTTTTGCTGTGGAGTCTGGTTTAGACTTGTACTTAGAATAGGAATCTGAATGATTGGTTAATTGGAAATCTATGTGGAATTACTCTTGTAACCTTATACCACCTAGTTCATTAATTCATTCATGGTTAATTTCAGTTTAAATGTTGTTGGTGTACCCTTAATGTCCACTTAGTTTCTTGTCAGACTGAAATGGTGGTACACATGGTATATAAAGGCTACCAGAAAAATATCTGGATCATTGGAGAGTTGGACCTGGGAATTTCGATTTAGCCCCAGGCCACAGCACTGTGATCAAAAGGGCTTAGGCTGGCTTCATTATAGCTGTGTGTTCTTGGCCCAATTGATCAATCTTTGTGGCTCAGAATTCCCATCTGTATATTTGAAGCAGCCTGCATTTATAGGTTGCTGAATTGACTTAATACATTTTACAGTAGTCTAGGCATAGTGTCTCACACTTAGTATGTGACAAGTTGTATGAGTTGTGCTCTTACGCTTCTTTCATAGATTTCAAAGTAGGGAAGTTGTCACCCTGTAGTACCAGTCATCTTCAAGGGGATGTGACAGAGGCTTAGTTAATGACAGCATTTTGAGTTTCCTTTGTCCTCTCCTTCTCTATTGCTTCCTTTTGTGGGACACAGAGATTGTGTTCAGAGACCCTGTCCTTCTCTGGACGGGGACAAACAGCAGGAAGATCAGTCCCTGCCCATATTTCTTCCCTTTCCCTTTCACCTCAGCCTGCAGCAGCCTCTGATTCGTGCCTGACTTTCTCTGTTAACCTTCTTCTGCCAAGACCTGCTGGACACTAAATCCACACGCTACCAAAGTAACCCTCAGTGCATCTTTTGAACTAGGAGGTCTTCAAACTTTCCATCTCCCCGAACCTCCCATAAGGTGGACTATGAATGAATGTGTTGACCGCAGGCCTCCTTCTCCAGTTGCCTCTGGTCTCCAAGCTAGGAGTCGCCTGGCAGGTTTCTGGCTGAATTGCGCTGCACGACACCCTTTTAGAACCCCTGTCAGCCGTGGGAGTGGAAGCCCTTCGCCTGGGGGTCCCGGACACTGGGATAATGGCGGTCGTAATGACTGTGATGTTGCTGTAAGCACGTAAGTCCTCACACACTCCTTGCAAGCAGATGTTCTGTTTGCCCTAATTTTGCACGTGATGGAGCTGAGCGTGGTGGGGAACTATCTCCAGAAGGCCCAGCAGGGAGTAGGGCTTGATGGCTGTGAACACAGGCAGGCTGGTGTCCAGAGCCTTGCCTTGTTAAGTATCTGTTTGGTTGCCTCCTTTCCATTTTTCTCAGCATTTATGCTAAGCCTTTGTCAATCTTTTTACCCCATCTATGGACCTGATTCCTTCTTGTTGGATATAGTAATATTTTTGTATTGAAAAACGAATATCTACATCTCTTAAAAAGTCCAGCAGTGTAGGAGTGCAAAGTGAAATTTGCATCCCAGACCATAACCTCCCCCCGCACAGTGATACCACTTAATCTCATTCTTTTCTGCTGTAACCTTTTCACGATATGATATCCTGTGTGTATGTGCAGTGCACCCTGTTGTACCCACAGGAACGTACTGCAGCTTCTGTGGAAAAGATTGTATGTGTGCTTACCCTAGACGCTTAGGAATCACCTGCACATCTTTTTCAGAAACTAAAATAAGGGCTATATTGTTGGAACTTGGCATTGTTTTCTGTATCTGTAGTTGTTCCTCATCCTTTCTTCTCTAGTATTCACAAAGAAACCCCCATTTTCCTGTTCAAGGTTAATCCCTTTACTGCTGTTCCTAACCTAGCCCCATTCCATTGGGAATATGTTACTCTTTTCTGGCTCCATCCTGTAAAACCACTCGCATGTTTTCTATCGTAAAGAATAAAAGCAGAAGACAGCCAAACAACCCTCTTCCCCAACTTTTCCTTGACACTTTGCCCCTCAGAATTTTAAGCCATGCTCTGCTTCCACCCTTGTAACTACTTTCCATGAGTTAATTGTTTTCATTTATTCAGTAATGTTTGAACGTACTTTACATTGAACATAGCACATGTGGGTACAGTTGTGGTCCTTGACTTCAGGCGGGTGTGTGAAGTATTGTTGGGGAATGTTGCATAATCTTTAAGAACTAAGCCTATGGCATTGACTCTAGCTTCAAACCTCACCTTTTTTTTTTTAAATACACAGTTTCACTATGTTGCCCAGGCTGTCCTTGAACTCACAGTCCTCCAACCTCAGCTTCCTAAGTGCTATTGTGCCCAGCTCCTAACTCTTTTTTTGATAGTTGTATGACTTCGGAGTTACTATGTTCTGTAGTTCCTGTATTTGTGAAATGAGACAGATGGTGCTTTTAGGTTAGATGTGATGATTTGATATGTTATAATGAGAGTTAACACATAACTTCTAATCAGCTCTTAACTTCTTGCTTCTGTGCCAATTGCCTTGGTAAGGGTGGGGTGCACTGGTCAAGAGGGATTGAGCCACCTTCCGTTGGTTCCTCAGTTTGCCTTCACTATTACCATACCTCTGAAATTCCTTTGGCAGATCCACAGCTGACAAACCCAGTGGTGACTTTTCAAACCTTGTCTTACTTGATTTCTACAACATAAAAGAAATGTAAAGTGTATCTTTCATTTTATGCATGGTATTGGAACTGCATATGTGAGCTGAAGCTGTGCTTTTTTTCCCTTTTACACATTAACTTTGTGAAATATACAGTCTTTTGACTCAGTTGCAAGAAAACGTGATGATTTTGTTATTTTATAAAAAGTTCAACTTCATCAATACTTTAACAGTTACATTTTTGCTAATTAGCTATTTCTCTATAATTAATTTCTTAATTGACTTTTAAATGCTATTCTGGAATGTGGATATTTTTATGACTTATGTTTGAGTCTGAATCAGGAGGTCATGGTTATAAGCCTTGTGTATTGACACAGTCAGAGGCCACCACAGGGATGGGGAACAGGCAGAAACCGGACCCTTAACTGCTACTCATGGAAAGCATGATTTGTGTTTCCTTCTGGGATTAAACAGATATGTTTTGCTATGAATTATGGCTCTTCACTTGGGTTTGCAGATGCCCACTAAACTAAAAGCACAACCAAAGCTTGACTTTCATTTTGTATCCTTTGTTCCTGTAAATCTTGGGTCAGATGTCTTCTCAGGTCTGCACTATGGGTATGTTGATTGTTTGGGAAGTATCTGTCTAGGAGCTGGCAGCACAGGGTTGATTAGCCCTAAATTTACATGATGTCATCTCCCAAGATAAAACGTTTACTGGGACATCCAGAAATTTCCAACCATTGTCCTGAACCTGTAGGCACCTGGGTTCCAGGAAAGGCAGCATTGCACATGATTGAGATCACCACAGAGACCATCCTTTCCTGGAAACATCATCCCTCAGCCATAAAGATTCTAGAACTGTGACCCAGGATTGAGATAATGATCCAGCGGCCCCCAGCCTATCAGTTAAGTATTGAAAAACTGACCTCCTGCCTTTGTGGGGAGGGGAGGGCCTGTGAACCTCTGTTGTCAGGCCGCACCCCCTCTAGCAACGTAAGCTGGAGTCCCTCCCTATCATCTCTGCAGTGCCAGCTTTTTGCCCTTCTAAATTTGTGCCTTAGTTTTAATTTCCTTTTGTTCTAAAGTAAGGGTCCATACCAGCTAGCTACAATATATAACGTTTCTCTATAAATGAGAAATTAAAAAGCAACTGTGCATTATATTTCTATCGTGCACTTGAGAAAGCAACTTTAAACAACACAGGGGGGAATTTCTGATAAAATAGGTTTTTTAATCTGTTTTAGACAATTTTCAGAAATTACCAGTTTCCCAGCTATCTTTTCAGTTCATGTAGTTTTAAAATTTTAAGGCATGCATTTATAATCAGTGGTGATTGTACTACTTAATAACTATCTACCTGGAATTATGCTGATTTTATTAAGATTTCATCTTAAAGTTTCTTTGCTCCATTAATTTTCCAAACTGCCTCTCCAGGGTTGATAACAGTGGTTGTCCCATTGTAGAGGTAGAGATGGAGAGGAGGGAAGGTGGCAGACCTGCGTCAGAGTATCTGAGGTTTCTCCCCCCGCCTGGCTCAGGAGATTAGTTGTGGTTGTAAGTATACTCACTACTCAGCAAGTGGTCATAGTGATCACAGTAGGGTAGGTTATCTGTGGGTGCATGAGGGCCCATGGAGCAATGTAAGGTTCTGTCTCAGTCAAGGCCCATTTGTCTTAAAGAAACACATCCATATGTAGTATGTCGTTGAAGCTTGAAAAGGGGCATGAAGAGTTTCACACATAAGCCCCCAAATCAAGCACAGAAATACAGCAGGTCCTCACGAGGGACTAGAATCAAGAACTGAAAGCTGGCATCTTCTCTCATCCTCTCTCTTAAAAGCCATATTACTGTAGTCTCATTTTGCTTCTCACTGGGCATTTAATCCACAATTACATCTCTGCATAGTTTGGCTGCCAATGCATATAACTTCACACAGCCAGACCTGAAGGCTCGTAATTCCAGATTCGCATCTACGCTCAGGCTGTGCAAAAGCAGAGTCTGATTTTCATCTCTGACTCAGTGTTTCCTGGTTGTATCTAATCACTTGAGAGAGGTATGAAATTATGCTCAGTAAGCCCTACTTTTGGGCATTCTGATTTGGCTGGTGGGGAGACCACTCAGGCATCTGACCTGTATGAGTGTTAGGAAAGGAAACAGATTTTCAGGTGATTCTCATGTGAAGTCAGGTTGAACACCAATGGCTAAGGTGTTCCCTGGGCGGTAGTAGCTTTAAAGTTTCAAAGATGAGGGAAACATTGTTCTCACCACATTAAAAAAAATACAAAAACAAGATGAAATATAAACATTAAACTACAAAAAATAGTCATCAGTGACTCAAGGGAACTGTAGACAAAAGGCTGTGGGACAGCAGGGTGGGGTCTTCATTTCTTGATGATAATGAAGGTTGACCACCCTTGCCCCGAGTTTGGATGTGTAATGCCTGCACGTCCTGTGTCCTTTACATCTTCATCCCTCCGGCCCAGGCAGCGCGCAGACCGGATGGCACTGGGAGACCGCCCCTGTGCAGGCACTAGCCCCAGGTCTGGGCTCCAAAGGAACTTGACAAAATAGGAGAGGCACCGGTAGTTGAACAGAGGATAGTCCTACATGAGTGACACCCAGCAACATGAAGCTGATGGCGAAATGACGATGACAAAAATCACTGTCCTCAGGGAACAACAAGTCAGTGGGGGAGATGGGCGCACAGAATGTATTTAAATAGATTAGAGAATGACCACGGGGCCTGGAATGGGGAGGAGATGGGTAGGGGAAGACTTGAGGAGGATGGCTGCCTGCTGAACCCAGGTGACGCCTGTGGGGAATCTGAGTGCGAAGGAAAGGTAGAAGAGTGCTGCAAGCCTTCTGACTCGCAGGTGGAACGCGGTATACTTCACATAACTTTCCTGGTAAGTACCCTACCAAGGCTGTAGGGCAGTGTGCTAGCTTAATGAGAAACCAAGGGTCGAGGAGAAGGTGTCTAACATCACACTGCTGATAGGTGTCTGAGGTAGATTAAGGTCCAGGTGAGTGCGATCTCAAAACCTCGCTGTTTGCTTCCCAAAAGTATGCTTTTGCTACAACTCAGCATAATGACTCACAAGAGGGGCACATTTGATTTGGGGAAGTAAAACAACCTTCTTGAAGAGCAACCTTTTAAAGGGGCATAGGAGGCCATGTAGGGTCCTGCTAGTGGCCTGAGCACAGGGAAGTGAAGGCCCAGACGAGAAATAGGAACCAAGGTAGGTGGGCTTGATGTGGAGTCACTTATAGAAGTGTTCAAAGGGGTGGGCATGTTGGAGATGCCTAGGTAACCTGGGGATTAGCAAGTGCAGGAAGGAGAGGCGTTACCCTAACCCAGGAGCTGAGGAGGCCAGCTGCGTGTCCCTGTGGCGGGGTTCTGATATCTGTGATGCAGTGTAGATGTCTGAGGGAAGCCTCAACGTTCTGAGGGGTGTTTGGGGTTATATTTAAATTGTTGTTTCTCTTTCCCTTTCTCTGTCTCTGTGTTTATACATACATATATATATATATATATATCTTTTTCTTTCCTTCTTCAAGCAAGCTTGGCCATTCCCTCCACCCCTTTGGAGTAATTCTACATTAAAAATAGTTTTACTAGGAGAATTAACTGAGCTTTTCTAAAAATTACTTTCACTGACTTTCCTGTGTTTTGGGTATATTCCTAACACGAGGAAATGACTTCTGGTAGCATAACCAAACAAGCCACTTGCAGGACACTGAAGTAAATAATTATCTGAGTATAGACCTTTCTCACCGCAGCCTCTTCCTCCCATGTAACTTGCATGATATGATGATGTAACTATTATCTACTGTTTCAGTCGGTTACTTATACAATGTATTTTGTACTTTTAAAGTATTTGTGACTTCAGTTAGAAGAACAGAGTCTGTGTCCTTAAAATGGCCAAGGACTCCTGCAGATGAGAAGGGAACCAAGAGGTGGAAGGAGGGGTGGAGAGGGGGAATGTCACGTTTGTGTACCAGCTCCCCGCAGTGGATGCAGACTTATGTACTTAAGATGTGCATGGATAAAAATAAAAACAGTGGTCTGGGCCTGATATGCCTGTTCCGTTCCATGACCTCATTTGTAGTGTGGGAGCTACCTGGACTTCTTGTTCTTCAATACCGGGCATACGTGGTCCTGTCGCCTGGTCCTGGTGATTCTATCTGTCTGAAACACTTGTCCCCCATACCCACACGGCTGCCACTAGTCCACTGAACACTCCTTGTACCGAAGCCACATTCCCAGTTAGACCTGTCCCCACCCAATTCCGCATATTTAAAATTGCACCCTGCAGACTTTCTACCCTAAACTGCAGGCTTCCCCTCGTTTACCCTGCTTTCATTTCTGTGTCACCTTGTGACAGATTCGTTGTGCTTCTCCTGTAGAAAGTATTCTTCTGGGACAAATCTTTGTTTTATTTACTGAAGTATACCTTATATGGAATATAGTAATGTTCTGTTTCTTATATTTTGGCATCATGTCTTTATTTACATGAAGGGCTGATGGAGGGGTAAGGAATATGGCAAGCGGTATTTACTGTCACTTGCTGAAGGTGGCGTGATATTGTTTGCATTTACAAGAACAAAAAATGATAGATTTCTTTTATCTCTACTATTAATAAGTGTCATAAACTAGAAAAATAAAGCAAAGTCAATATATTATTGTTGCCACAGAAATTGAATTTGTGTCGAAAGAATTTGTGCTTGTGATGTAGTGATTCGTATATTTTTCTTGGAATTAAGTCTCTAGCAGGTGACAACATCAATAATTCACAGAACCAAGGAGCTTTTTGAGATTGGTTAATTTATATATGTGAATTAGGTAACAAATGAATAATGTGTTTAATATATTCTGACATACTTGGAAATATGCATTAAAACTCAGCCTATTAAAAGTCTAGCTCTTGTACTAGTTTTTTTTAGATTTTCTTTTTGTGCTAATATGTACATTTTTATTTGAAAAGGAACTAATCTATATTTTCAGTTCAGTGGGAAAAGTGTTATCCACAGTAACTTTAAAAACCTTTCCTTATAAAAATAAACACACGCATTGTGTACAAGGAAAATACATGAAATCATGAAAAAAATACCCTAAATCCAACAACATAGATATAAAGTTAGCAGTAGTTTCTATTATTTATTCCATAAATGTGTTTACAAAGTTGGAGTTAGATTGCAAATGCAGTTTTAAATACAACAAAGTTTTTCGAGTAATGTCATATTATGAGCATTTTATATCATTGTAATCCATATGCCAGGACCAGCTTAATCTTCTCCAAGATTTGGGAAATTTGGGGTTGATTATAATTCTAGCTACTAAAAGTAATTCTGCAGTGATACATATTTGTATATAGGCACAATTGCGTTTTCTAAGTTAAATATTAGAAATAGAATGTTGAAATCTGTGCATGAGATTTGTATAACCAGATTGTTCACTATAAGAGTCTAGCCAAATTTCCTTATGATGATGCTGGAAGGTAAAGAAAATCCTTCTCAAGTCTTCTCAGCTACACTGCATATGAAGTAATACATATGCTATATTATCTTCCGGAACATCCAGTTTAAATTCCTTTGTTGGACCAGAGGGTTGATTTTGTTTGTTTGAGACACTTTGGCTTCTGGTTTTACTATGCAGTTCAGGCTGCCTCAAACTCCTGGAAGTCCTCCTGCTTCAGCCTTCCCAGAGCTGGGATTACAAGGGAGCGCCACCACGAGGGTTGAGGCACTCTCAGATGTAACCTAGTTGTAGATTAATAAGGTTCATCATGATTCTGGGAGCCCTGGAATCAATGTAATTCTCTCCACAGCAAATACTTCTTTGTACCCTTCTCCAGGTGAGAAAGGATTTGGGTTCGTTTAATCTAGAACTGAGCCTACTTAGAAAGTGGTTCAGAGATGTGAATTGCTTTTCCTTGGGTAAGATGTAGAAGAATTTTTGATATGGTGGTATAAGATTAAAGAGCTGGAACAGCTGAAGGAAAATCTTAAAATAGGTTTTAAAACTATGTTACTAGAATTAGCCATCATATTTTTAGTTTAATTTTACCTCAACTTTGAATGAGTTCATTGAAGGAAAACGAACGCTAGAGTTGTTAGAAAAAGTGACTTGTTAGCCGACCAACCACTGTGCTGCATAGTCTAGGGGAGATTTGCCAGCAAAATTTGTTACTAGTTTCTCTAGAGCGGTGGTCCTGCCCCTTCACCTCCGCAGGTGTGTTATAACCTTTTGATCATTTGGAAAACCTTGTAGTTGTCTCAGAGAAATGCATTTTTTCTCTTCTCTTCTGTGGACCCTTGATGGGTGCTGTTTTTTTGAAAGCTGGTCTTTCTGGAGCAATCTCTTCACACAGTAGAGATGAGGGGAAAGGGGGCTATGGATTCCCCTGTGTGTCCCCAGAGAAGCCTTAAGGGCCGAGATGATTGTCTTGTCAGAGGTGGGTGGGGTTCCAGCTTTGCCTGAGTGATTAACAGAGGCTGGAGCTTTTCCACATCGCTCACCTTTCCCTAACATCTCCTCTCCCACTTTTCTCCACATAGACTAAAAACACGGCTACATAAAAAGTGAGCCAACTTGAAAGTTTTTCTTTATGGTATCAAAGAGCCAGCGCTACACTTGTCCTAAGGGGTGCAGTAGGAGAGCTTCAGTGTTATTTTTGGACCTTTCTGAGCCCTCGAAGACAGAATTTTCACAACTGTGTGTTTTGTAGTTGCCTGGAAGGTAGACTTTGTAGGTGTGTTCACTGTCAGGGTTGGAAGTGATGTTGTGAGGTGGGAAGAGGGGAAGGGATAAAAAAACTAAAAAAAACTTTTAAGATGTGTTCTGTACAGGTACCAACTCCCCACAAGGAGCGTGGTCATTATGTACTACAAACATACTAATACAATTTTAAAATAATACTACTTTTTAAAATAGACATTTGTATTATTTTACTTTTTCATAGTTATTCTAATTGGTGTGACATTAAGATAAGCACCAGTGTATGGACCAGAAGTGTTACAGGTTCCAGTATGAATTCCTAAGTTATTAATACAAAGGAATAGTCTGGATCTTTCTTTTTTTTTTATGAGATGGGGTTTTTGTAAGTTGCCCAGTCCGTCCTTGAACTCCTGGGCTCAAGTGATCCTTGTGCCTCAGTCTCCGAAGTACCTGGAACTACAAGCTTGCACCACTCTGCCCGGCTTACACTGGATTTTAAAACAAAATGTGAAGAACACTTTAACTTACCATTTTCAACCTCAGATTATGATTTAAGTGAAGGCTGGTATTCACTTTTTTCCCTTTAGGTAGAACTTTGTTGGGTCAGCAATTTGTCATTTACTCATTTTCTCTAGCAAATAGTGTCATATCATGGTTAGATATAACTGACCTTCAATGTTTAGGTACCAAAATATACTTAGGAAATTGTTATGGTTTGAGTCTGGATGTTCCCCCCAAAGCCTCATGCAGTCATGGGTGCAGGCTTCTAGAGTTTATGATTGATCCATGGTCTAATGCTGGGATTATGAATGTGAGAGCTACATCTACCCTGGGGCACAGAGCTGGCATGCAATGTAAGGGAGGGAAAGAGGCTTACTGTTCCAGCTGCCACTGCTCCCTTTTGCTCTTGCTGCTTTTGATGTTTTTTTTGTGGCACCTTCTGCCATGTGCCGCTCTGCCTTGGAGCCAGTCGAATATGGACTGAAACCTCCACAACCTGTGAGCTAAATACACCTTTCTTTCCTTAATTTTGGGCACGGGGTATTTTGTCTCAGCAATAAGAGAACAGTAACTGAGACATAGGTCACATGGATGACCATACACTAAGCATTTGAGCAAATGATACAAATAGCAGAAACCCTGTGTACTAGATTGCTGAGTTCTCTTATGGCAGCACTAACCTGTCTTTTCTTGACAGTCAGCTGTCCCAGTTACACTAGCTCCTTGTCTCTTCTTTTCTTGCTTTTCTTTTTTTTTGAGACACGGTCTTGCCATGTAGCCCAGGCTAGTCTTGAACTCTCCAGGAAATCCTCCTGCCTCAGCCTCCCAAGTAGTGAGATGACAGGTGTGATTCAGCATGTCCAGCCTTTGTCTCTTTGCAGTCCTCTTACACTCTGGTACTTGGCAGTTGGTGGTGGCTGTCATGTTTCTAGTGACATCAAATGAGAGACCTTTTGTTCCACTTGCCTGCTAGTTCACATGTATTTACCAGTGAAACAAAACATAACATTTTCTGCAAGTCTAGGCTCTTCAGAACTTTTTTCATTGTGTGTTTTGTATGTTGTTTTGTATGTTATGCAATTTGTCCATTGTTGTTACTTGCTTGTAACTAAGTTGGTGGGGAGGAACTGTGTCTTCGTACCTCTTGATGTTCACAGAATTTAGCACAGTGCTCTGAAAAGCTGTAAATCTATTTTTTGACAGTAGGCACAGTCTTCAATAAAAGTTTTGATGCATTGTTTAAATGGGAATATAGAGACCTATGTTCTGTGTTTCTACTTTTTTTTTTTTTCCTCGGATCCTATGTTCTTTTGAAGGAAAAAAGTCTATAAAGGCTCCTTTTTCTCTTTCAGTTGCACAGTGACCCTTTTGACCGTTCGTCCTGGGAGCTGTCATTAGCAGAAACCATTGTCACCCATCTATATGTGGTGCTCCTTACTTTTTAGGGAGAAAAATAGAATTAGCAAGGTGAGGAACATAGGACCACAAAAAGCAGGGTGAGTGTGTGGCTTAGGAAAGGAACCCTAGTACCCTTTAATCCTGTGCTGCAACCAGTTACCTGTGTCCCGTGGACAGGACTGTGTGCTTTCACATTACCAGTTTTATTCTGCCCCGGTACCGTCAAGCATTAATAACAGCTCTGGAATCACAGGCCAGGCGGTGTAACTAAAGCTCACAAAGTCACGTTAATGTGTCTAAAACTGTATGTTCTTTTTCTTTTTTGTAAGTAAATACAACCCTAAAAAGTTGATATTTTGTTACTTCCCAAAGGTTTTCCTAGGGGCGGGCTGTGTAGCTCAGTGGCATGGGTGTGTGCCTGGCAAGTGTGAGATTCTGAGTTTGATTCCCAGATTTCAAAATAAAAACAAAAAACCCTGAAGTGAGTATAAATACAATTTCTGCTTCTTGGCTGTGGTCAAAGTTTCTCCTAGTTACTTTTATTTAGTATTCCTTAAATTTTCATCCTTGAAGTGGGTGTTGGCGAACGCTGCGCATCAGCTGAGTTGGTGTGTGCTGGCTGCTCCTATTTTCCCCAGCTGGAGGCTAGTACAGTGCATTGCTGGTGGCTGTGAGATGGAAGTACTTCATTGTTAGAGGTGTTCGCTTAACCAGACGTTTCAGCAGCACCTCAAGTACCAGTGTAAGAGCAGTTGTTTTGGTGCTCTACAGTTTTTTCTTTAATTAAGGCTGTTATCCTTGTTTTATATCTACAAAAGTAAGGCCAAAACCCTGCAGAATTGTGTAAGGATTTTATGATAGTCATTCTCTTTCTCCTTCTCAGTCATTTCAACTGAATGGATAGTCTTCATTGTAGAAGTGTGTGTGTCAGGATGCACAGTCTTGAGAAAATATAAACAGCGTTATCAAGTTGAATTTATAATTAACATTCTTACATCCTACAAATTGTTGCCACTTGATATGGCCTTACCTCCCTTTATATATATATATATATATATATATATATATATATATATTGACACTGGGAATCGAACTCAGGACCTTGCGCTTGTCTTGTCAGGCAGGTGCTGTGCAGCTGAGCTGTCTCTCCAGCCCTAGTCCCCTCTTTTTTTAAACCAGGTATATAGTGCTTATTTGTTTTTCCTTCTTGTTTAAAACAATTTTTTATTAGGATACATTTGTGATGAATGATATATTCATCATAGAGAATTGTTATTTATATGTATATAAGACATCTTGATCCAGTTTTATTTCCCCTGCCTACCTTTCTTTTGTCGTCCCAAAATCTTCTCATTCCCCCAAAGTGTGGAACATATTATGAATTTGCCTGTTGTCCTTGTGCCGGGGCCATGGTAGTTCCAACTTTAGTGTATCTGCTGCCAAAGTGGGTCCACTCCTTCATGTTTTTTGAAGTAGACTGTTACCAGTTACCAGTTTTTAGGGTAAACTACGAGTGCTTAACTCTATTCAGACTTAATTCTAGCTGGTCATCTCTGGTTTCTTTCAGAGACTGTGTGTATAAATAAATAGCTGTGCAGTCTTTATTTTTTTTTTAAATTTTATTTTAAAGAGAATAAAAAAAGAGGACAATAGCAAAATAACAACAACATAGTAGTCTTTATTCTTTAGAAAGCTGAATCTTCAAGTGAAGCGTATTCTGACTCCATTGTTTCGTTATAGAAACAAATTTCTCAGATCACTGCATACTCTGTGTCAGTGTGTTCAGTCCTGTCATGGACCCTTGAATATGCTGTCATTTCCTGCCCTATTGGCTGCTTTTGCTGCTGGTGAGAATCGATAGGTAAATGTTTTCCAGAAGACAGGGAGTAATGAACTTGACCTTAGCTTCTTGAATTTTTTCCTCAGACTCTTATGTTTTTCATACCTTCGTTCCTTTGGGTTTTGTATTTTTTTCTTTTCTGTTTGCTACTCCTTCATGATATTTCTGTTGAGCTTTAGCACATGTTCTTTTTCTGTGAAATGCTGTGTATAGGTTGAAAATGGGCTTACATGTGCTAATATTGTCTGGAAAAACAGATCAAGCCTTTAGTAAATTAATTTAGTCCTATTGGAGGACTCAGAGTGAGGCAGTTTAAAAACTTAAAAAAGCAAAAATAAAAATCAACAACTGACCAAAAAGGTATCCTCTTGTTTTTACATAAGAGTGACTGTTCTTCCTGAGGGATGTGACTACAACTCTAATTTTAAAGGCTGTCCGATTTTCGACCTTTGAAGGTAGATGTTAGCATTTCTTCTTTGGTTGTTTACGTCTGGATTTTTTATTGTGTGACTTTCATTGACTACATTCTGCCTATTACATTGTTTTCTGTATCCTCTGTGCAATTTTCAGGTAATAAATCTTGCATTTATTTATCTAGTTTCATTTCTCTTTAAATTACCTATCTTTCTCTCTGTCACTTTCATGGCATTTCCGTCAAGCAGCTCACACCAGTCTTTGGGACTGTTTCATTTGTGCAAGTAGGTTTTTTCAGTTTCTTGTGGCACACTGTTCTTAAGGGGATTTTAGCTTTGTACTTAACTACCTTGGCTTTACTTTGGAAGCATTAGACCACTTCACGTGGTATTGTTAGAACTTGACCACTTTCCTTTTTTTCTGCAGCAGGACCTTGAAAATGACCCCTTTCTGGAACAATTTATGTGTTGTATTCGGGATGATAATGATCTCCATAGAGTTACAAAAGGTATAGCTAACCAAATGTAATGCGCAGGAATCCGCTGTTGGCCAGAGAGCCCACAGAGGATTTTCCCTTGCTTTTGTTTCCTCCCCTTCAAATTGAGAGATGTGTAGCTTTGGTTTAATTGTAGTCAAACGTGTGTGGGATGACACTGGCTATAAATGTCTTAAAAATTTAATAGTATTGCTCAGGATCACATCCATCCTTCAGGACAACTGTGTGTACTTATTAACTTCAAAGGCTGAAAATGATATTCCTAAAAAGTAAATTGTATAGTTTAGGAATAGACATTAACTCAGTTTATCCAGTTATTTTACTTCCTTATTCCCAGGTCAAAGTAGGCAGTTCTGATTCTATGGCAGTTTACTCTAGTAGTGTGACTAATAATGACTCTTAACTTGAATACATTCTTTGGAGTATACAAGGCTCGTTTTAGGTTCCGCCAGTTACTTTTTTCCTTTGTATTAGAACAAAAGTTTTCGTGAAAGAAGAAAATCTAGAATAATGACTTAAGCTGTATAGATTTATTTTTGAATGGGATTATTACTGAGGTAGCCATTAGCATAAAGATGTACTTGAGCTGTGAATATAACTTAGGGGTAGAGTATGCATGAGGCCCAGGGTTCAAATCCCAGCACTACGCCATCCCCAAAAGGTATAATGATATACTTCAGTATGCAAACGTGAATACCAAGTTTAACTTTGTGTCACTTACTCTCCTAGGTATGGATTGTTACTACATCTCCTTTTATAATTATAAAAGAATAAGCCTGATTTCCTAGTTAGAAAATGTTCGACTCTTTCTTTGGTACAATTCTCCAATGAACAAGAGGAAGGAGAAATGGTACCTGAATACAAAGTATTTCTCTGCTCTAGGATTTATAAAACAGATTTCTGTTTTTTTTTTCTATTTTTCCTTTTGATCTAGGCATTGCGGGAAACTAATTTATTCACTTTGTAAAGTGGCCTTACGTTTGTCTAGCAAGGAAATCAGCCAAAGGGTTCTCAAATAAGTTGGCAATGAAATTGAAGTGTCTACTGTCAGCACTGGTGATAAATCAGGCTGATGTTAAAGATGCAAATAGTCATTCTAGTACATTCTTCATTATTAGAATTAAGTTAATTAAGTCAGCAAAGTGCTTTATTATGTTGCGTACTGAAGGTAAATTTAAAGTTTCACTTTCTTATAAAAAGTTTCTGAAAATTATATTTAAGTATATCAGTTGTGTTCCAAGTCTGTATATTTAATGCCAATTCATACTAATTGGGAGAATATATTTATTGTACTACACTACATGTCTAGTATGTTAAGACTCACAAAGCCAAAAAATTTTAGTATTTGAAACTATGATATAAATGGTAACTTTTGTCCATCTTTTTGAGCAAGAAATTAAAACAATAATGCATTTTTATTAGACTGTCAAGAATTTAATTATCTTCAAATTAGTATTGTAGAAATTTGAATGTATTCTATTAACTAAAATTTTAAAAAGGCGTTATAAATTACTGATTGATTTTCTTCTTCATTTGCTGTATCCTAAATATTAGGACACTGATAGATGATATGGTAAGGTTATCCTCCACATTTTCTTTGTTACGAATTTTAACTAACCATAAAATGTTGATGGCATGCTGTGTTAACACCTTTGCAGTGGCTACAAATTGCATTTATTGGAAATGTACTGTTTTTTATAGTATTAAGACAAAACTGGCAAAATATGTTAAATTGTTGCTTTGAAGTTGTAAAAGGGGATAGTCAATATGTTAATTTAAAAAATTTGTTTAATTACAAATTGTTACTCAACTTCAAATCATTCAAATCAGCTCTCATTCTTTGGGGATGAATTACACACTTCAAAAAGAGGTAGGAAAAAAGCTGAAAATATGTTGGCTTTTCAGAAATATATAGTTGCTAATTAAAGTAAACCAGACTAAAATATTATGCATATATTTTAAAAATTTTGTTTAAAAATGAGGGAACTAGGCATACCTTATGTGTCTTTTTCATGTTGTTAAAAATAGAATTTTTCATAAGTAATTAATACTATACCTTATAACACTATTTTACATACTTGGCAAATATGAATCTTTCACATTAAAATAAATTTTTCTGAGAAATATGTTTTAGATTTAACTCATGGTAATGGTAAAAAAAAATCAATAACAACAAAAACAAAGCTCAAAAAAGATTAACATCAACAATATGTAAGCATGATACAGAGGAAAAAAACATGGCGCTCCACTGACCAGGTTTTGAATTTACCATCACCATATATTGAGGATGAAGCAGAGTCCCTTGGACGTAGTAAACATTCAATATGTTCTATATCCTTGATATCCAGAGTGCTGCCTTTGGGTAAAGTGGATAGGAAAACATGAGTGCGACGTAATCTTAACACAAATGACCTAAACATTTAATTATGTTTTTCTATGACTAAGATGTAAGAAAAGGATATTTGTGTAAAAGTTTCTGGATACATCTGTTGGTATATAGTCATGTGTTGCTTAACAACAGGGATATGTTTTGAAAAGTGCACTGTTAAGTTATTTAATCATTGTGTGCACGTCATAGAGTGTGTTTACACAACTTAGGTGGTGCAGCCTACTGCATGCCTGGACTGTATGGTATTGTATATGGAGTCGGTTGTTGACTATAACGTTCTGTGGTGCATGACCTGTACTGGTGTTTAGAAAACATTAGCAATGTGGAACACTTACATAGATCACATAATTGTTTCTCACCTTGCAAGGTAGAGTTTGTCTTTATTTTACCCCTGAGGATGCACAGGCTGAGCTGGGTAAGAAGTTTGCCCACACACGCCTCGCTGGCGAGTGGTGTGGCTGCAGCTTCAGTCTCGTCCCACCGAGCTCTGAAGTCCCATGCACGCACTGTGCTGGCTTAGCTTCGCCTTCCACTGGCTTCTCAGAGCCAACAATAAAACCAGGTGCAATTTTTATGTCTGAGAATTTTTATGAGAACATACCATTGTGTATTTATAACAGCTTTATTGAAGTATTATTCATGCAGCATCCATAGCCATTAAAAGTGTATAAAGTAGTAGTTTTTAGTGTATTCACAAAAGCTGTCCAACCATCACTACAGTTGATTTTGGAACATTTTCATCACCCTCCACAGAAAGCTCGTGCTTGTAGATAGTGACCCCAATTTTTCTCAGCTCACCCAGCCCTGGGCAACCCCTGTCTACTTCCTATAGATTTGCGTGTTTTTGGCTTTTGCATATAAATGGAGCCATGTAGTACACAGTCTTTGGGGACTGACTTCTTTCATTTAGCATAATGTTTTCAAGGTCCATCTGCAGTGCTGCATGTACTTCATTCCTTTTTATCGCTGGATACTATTCTCTATTATATTTTTGAAGTTGATTTATATTTTATGGACACTACTCTTTTTTAGACACTGCCCTTAATTTTACTGCAAGACTATCCTTGTACACTGTCAACCACAATCTTTACCTAAATTTCAGAAACAGTCATGAAGTGACTTTAGCAGACCATTGCATAAACCATGTAACTCTTAGGTGGGTTCCTTGGTTAGTATGTTATTCTTTGCCGCTCCTTACTTCTGTCTTTATCCTTGCCTTGGTAAGGTCAAAATTTTGGGCGTCTATTGTATATTTTTAGCACTACATCATTTGTTTTTCTCACTGAACCCTTTACAGACAGAAATGATGTGTTATTAAATCTTTGAGTGCCTGAGACATAATAAGCCTTCTAATTCTTTGCTGTTGTTAACTTCCTGCCAATCTTTTGACCATTTACATGGTTGGTGACTATTGCCTGGCCCCTGCTTTTGTCTTGGGTGTACACATGACCATCTTCTGAGTTTTTCACTGACCTCTGCATATGAACTTGCTGACCATGCTGCTAATTACCGCATTTTCTCTGCTCTGATTGGATCTGTGTTTTAGCTTGTGTCCTGAGTAGGCCAGGAGGGCAGTAGGAGCAGGATCGAGTGGATAGTCTAGTTTAGCCATTGTCGTAGAAGTATGAGAATGAGCGTGGCTGACTCTTAAGAGGAGATACCAGAATAGAATCTTATTCATTGTTGACCGATGCTGTGTGGCAAGGGATTGGATTTGGAATCAGAAGACTTGTTAAGCACAGAATTTCACAGTGGCTGAAACCTGTGACCTGACAGTCAGTTCAGTCATTTGCTTGGCCTCTTAGGGCTAACGATGCCTTTGCTCCCTTCCTCACATGGTGCTGGTGAGTGTCATTAAGCTGAAGTGTGTTGGAGTGTTGCTTTGGTTCTGCCCCTTTGTACAGATGTGTCCTGACTGTGGAGCGAGAGGTGGGGTGACACACTTGCAGCTGAGCCTCGCGGGGATGTGTGCTGCAGATCAATGCGGAGCTGTCAGAAGGGAAAAGGTAGCTGGATATTTTGAGGGTTCTTTAAACTATTTCTGGTGTGTTAGAACTTAAAGAAGCATTTGCCGCTGATGCTGTGATATGTTCTGGCAATATGTTTTCTAATTAAAGTTTGCCACCCCTACAGCATATACATCCCATGTATGCTTTTAATTTAGAATTTCTTAATGTGCATAGCCATTTTTGGGCAAAACTTGAGAGAAGGACCGTAAGAATATAGCTCTGCTGTAACCATACATTTGAATAACAGCATTTAGAAACATCAAATAGAAATGTCATGGGAAGCATTAATGTTAAAAGCCCATCTCTTTAAGTTGTTTTGTTAAAGGCCTGCAGAAATGTTGCAGGTTTCAACGTTATTTCTTGAGTTATTATTGACTGGAGTTTCACAGGACACAGTCTTGGAGGAAGGAAGGATTATTGCAGTCTTACAGGAATGCTGGTATCCCTAGGCAGGGAAACAGATTTTAAGCAGTATTCCTTCTACAAATACCTGAATTCTCTGCTGGATAGCATATCTGCCATCATGTAGTTTATGATCATCCATTGTCTGTGCCTCAGTTGAGAAGATTTTCCTCAGATGCAAAAAGATTGCCAAGGGGGAGAGTGAAAGGAAAGGAAAGAAGTTTGACAAGGTGGGTTGGAAGAAACAGAACCTGGGCCGGATGCTGAGTTCTCCGTCCAGGCGTTCACCGGTTGTTTTTGGAATTCGAGTTGTGTGTGACTTGTTTTCTCCCTATCCCTATAATCATTTGTCCACGGTACTGCCCTCCTACTGCTCTTCATTTCGTCTTTTGTCCTACTGAAGCCAATGGTACTATGATCTCTTTCGGGCCTGTAGCATGGTTTGGTGTGTGTGTGTGTGTGTGTGTGTGTGTGTGTGTGTGTGTTTCTAAGACTGATAATAAGGAGTAACATTTTATTGTGCTGCCTGCCTCACATAACTCTTCAGACTGTTTCTCAGTTGAAACCGGAGTTTTTATAACCAGTATTTAATGTTTCTAAGCATAACGAACTCTGATCTTTTCCTTTCCATTTTCTTCCACTTTTTTTCACTTCTCTCCATTACTTAAAAAAAAAGAATGGAGATCTAAGCCCCTAGATGGGTTTCATGACCCACAAGTAGCAGCTGTAGCCAGAAAGACAAACGTTGGCCCCCACAGAAACTAGAGACGTCCCAAGGTCTTTCCATTAGGGTTTATCTTTATTCCATGTAGTTGCATGTAGGGCAGCTTGGTTATAATGACAGCTTTGCCACCTGCTAGCTGTATGACTTTGTATCAGTTGTTTAGCTTTTGAGCTTTGTTCTTCCTAGTTTTAGGGATTCTTTCATAGACAGTTAAAAAATCCTAAGTGAAATAAGTCAGATATAGTAGCTAGAATATTGCATGGTTTCTCTTATGTGACAACCTCAAAGTATAAATGAAGAACTAAATAAAAGATAGATAAAAGGAAGTGGTGAGATACAGCTTTCTCAGACAGAAAGGGGACCAAGAGATGGGGGGAGGGAGTTGGGAGGGTGGGAAGGGGATGAAAAGGGAACTACGTGTGTTAAGTATTTGCACCAGTTCCACACGAGGAAAGTAAATATGTACTGCAAACATGTCCGGCAATTAAAAAAAAGTGCTTGTTCCTTGGAGTCCACGGGGTACTGGTTCTTAGGACGCCCCGCAATACCAAAGTCCGTGGACGTTCAAGTTGTGTCTATACAGTGATGTGGTATTACCATGTAACCTGCACAGGGCGTCTTATAATTCCTAGTCATTCGTACATTCTTATAACCTTATACAGTGCAAATTCTATGCACATAATTGTATACTGTACTGTTTAGGAAATGATAAGAAAACTATCAGTGCATATACAGTCTTATAGACACTGCCGTTATAGGCCTAGTTACGTCTTTAATCCCCTGTTACTATGGAAGCGGAGGACTGACTGTATACATTTAAGGTTACTGTGAATTGTTTAGCATTAGGAAATGACCTTTTTATCTTTAGTAGTAGTCAGTTTTTCTTCCTTTTTTTGAAACTGGGACTTGAACTTAGGACCTCGCACTTGCCAGGCAGACACTGTGTTGGGGAGCTGTATACCCGGCCCAGGGGTCAGGTTTTAATCCTTGGAAATTTACTAAATTTGCCTACAGTACTAGATAACACTGTCCGCTTCCTCTATGAAGAAAGAGTGTTTGGCTTCTGTGATACCACCTTTCCTTGGTTTCATACCTCTTTGACCTTTCCTTTCCCATCTCTATGGTATTTGTGTTTTGTTTGTATTACATTATTGTTATTTCTTTGTTCTCTTCTCACACACCATATGGTGTCTTTCTCCATACGGTGCTTTACTAGGATGATCATTGCTGAAGAGTACACCTACCATTTATACTTCTGTCTAACATCTTTTCCTCTGATGGAGATGTATAATTGCAGTGGGCCTATAGGACTCCTCTGTATGGACATCTTGTTCATATTAGAAATACTTAGTTTCCTTTAAAACTTATTTTTATTCCTATATTCTCTTAGAAGGTAGCTTTACCTTTCCAGTGTTTCTTTCCGATTATGTCTTGACTTTGTCTTCTCCAGATTCCTTCTGTCAATGTCAGCAGGCTTGTTTTCTCTTGTCTGTGTTCCTAAACAGCTTTCTGTTGTCCCCCAAAAGCCAGCTTTCTGCACAGCACCACAGTGACCTATTTACGTGGCACAATGGTCATGTTTTACCTTACTTGAGACTTCTGTAGGTTGGCCTAAATTCTTTAACATGGCGTGTCAGGCCTCCATGGTGGGACCTTGCCTCTCTTAACTTGACAGACATCTCTCAGTCAATATGCAGGAACCTACCAGAGACCAGGAAGGTTACTTTGCGAATGTTAAAGCATGACTGGGGTGAGCCCGGAAGAGGCGGGGCATCCATGGGCTTTGGTTAGGGTGATTGGAGATTCTTCCTTGCAGCTCATGTTACCAGGACTGGTAATGTGGAATCAGGCTTGACTTTCCTATACCCAGACACTTGTAAAGTAAGAAATCAAAAGAAAAAACCACTAAGTAGGGAACTACAGTTGCTGAATAAAATGTATGCTAAATACTGTGTAATTGTTTGCTACATGCTGTTCTAAGTAGTAGTATTTTAAATGTTAACTATATAAATGCATGTAATCTTCATTTAAGCCTCTCAGTGTGGTTATTCCCATTTTTAAAATGGGGAAATTGATGCAAGTGAGTTCAAGACATGTGACAGGAAACTCTGGCAGCTGGTTCAGAGAACATCTTTACCTAAAGCATTGTACTGAGAGTACCAAAGGTGACATCTAGACGTCTATTTTCTTTTCTGCTTTTCTCTGCAAGCCATCTTTGGGAAATTTCTCAGTTTTAAAAAATGAGAGGTAAAGTTATAGAGAGCCAATAGCCTTGGTCCTGAGAAAATTATAGTTATGAAAATATATGGTAAATTTTCTATGATGAGAAATGAACTGTTTTGAATATTTCAGGTTCACAAAACTAAAAAAAAGTCTATCCCAAAGGAATAGGGATGTTTGAGAGATGTCAGCAGGTAAAGGCTATGTGAAGACTACAGAGCATCTTTGCATGGAAATCACAAATCCAGCTGCAGCTGTGGCCTGCGCCCAGATATAGGTGCAGGGATCCCTGGTGTCCCTTTAATGCCCCATGGAAAGGGAGTCTTGGAGCCGCTGTAGATAGTGTCACTTGGTCTGGGGCGAGTCCTACCAAGTGCTTTGAGAACCTCTTACTGCCCTCTTCTCTGACCTATGGGCTGTTCCCCAGGAGCCCTTTGACTCACTGTAATACCTGCTACCCGGTGACTCATGCACATTCTGAAGGTTTCTTCTGGCACTGTTCATTCAGAGGTAGTTTCCCAGATGAATGTGGCTGAGTAAGATAGGATATTTTCTAACTGTAGATACTTCCTGTCTACTGAGGTATGATCAGTCCTCTGGATGTATGCTGAAACATACTTAAGGAGGAAAAGTGATTTTGGTTATCTGACTTTGTGCCTCATTTTTGAGTCAGGCAGTAGAGCATAAATTTTTAGCTTTAAAAATAAGAGCTCAACTTAAAATCATTACTTAAAATTATTATAATGGCCTAGTAGGATACAAGGCTTTCTATACTATAAGTTAATTTTTCATTGTTAAACTAAAAACAAGTGATGAAGCAGTACTGTGATAATATTTTTCTCTCAGATTTATATAGTATTACAGTACACTTTTCGAAGTAAAGTAGATACCAGCAGCATTGACTAGGGCAACTCAGCATGTGTAAGAGAATACATTGTAAGTTCTTTAAGATTTAAAGTATTTGCTAAGCCAGGTGGGCCTTTCAAAGCCCATTAATATGAGTTAATTAGCACTTCCTGCACTTAGGTTTTCAGTTGTGGCACTTAAGGACCATCTCAGAATCTTTAAATATTTATGGGATAGTTTAGAGACTGCCTCCTTAAATCAGTACAAACATGGAAATAAGATCAAGAGTCTCAGAGCAGAATATGCTAAGCATAGTTGTTTATTCATTCTTTTGTCCACTCATTCATTAAGTTTTTATGGAGTGGTTAGGACTGTTAGAGAAAGATGAAGATTTATAAGAATGAGCCCGGCTTCTGGGCCCAGTGGGGAAACAGACATATAATCCGTGCTTGGAGTGTGGCATGAGCGGGGCTCTGGCAGTGTACGGGGTTGAGTGGAAATAGTAAACAGAGTCCACTTGATCTTATAGATGACTCTGTAGAGTGGATTAGTTTTTTTTACTGGATTTTGAAGGACAAGCTGGAATCCAGGTCGGCAGGAGTTGAAAGATCTTGACTGTAGTAAGTTTGCTTCTGGGTGATGGATTGGGAATGGAAGCACGTCGGGCTGGCAGTCAGAAAGCAGTTGTTGATGTCTTCAGATGACTTTTGTGTATGTTTCTATTGAGCTGTGCCTTTTAAAAATATAATATGTTTTAAAGAGCTCACTTATGTTTTCTTTCTATACTATTACTATTGGAATAGATATAATTAAGATTGTACTTTAGGTAGATACAACTTTGGATTGGTGGGCTTTTTTTGGTGCTCTTTCCATCTGAATGGCTATTTTTCCTACTGCCTGTGTCCATCAGCTTTCCATTTGTATGGAAAAATAACTGAAATAATCAACTCTCACTGCTGCAGTCTGTGTCACTTGGTCCTGTTGCTTTTTCTATTCACTTTGTGGGTGCCAGGAAGCAAAGCGAGAAAGAACCTGGAGCCCCAAGGTGTCCTTTAAGGGTGCACTCCCAGTGATGTCACTTTGTGCTACTTGGCCCCAGTTCTTAAAGGTGCCGCCATCTCCTGATTGTGACACTGGCTGGGGACCACACTTTCAACATGAAGACCTTTGGGGGGACATTCAGTGTGTAAAGTATGACACTGCCTACTCACGGGATTGCGCTTTTAGTGTGGGGGGACTGCTTTGTAAATTATAGCACTGGGAAGAGTCTGGCTTTTCTTGTTGCGTGTATAAAGGACACTGCCATTTGGTATGCTTCCTCATCTGCTTTTAAAAACTTAAAAACACTGTTGAGAATAACTTAGCATGGCAAGAAGCAATGGCTGGTGTCTCAGGCCTAGAAGATAGGAAGGTAATTATTAATTTACTCAATGCATACTAACAAAATATTTATTCTGTGCTCACAGCCATGCCGCTGGGTTCGAGGGGTTGTCTAGAGAATAAAACAAAATCTGTATTCCTAGGAACCTGAAGCCTTGTCCAGTACACTTAAACATTAGCAGGCAGGTTCAGAAGAGTAGACTGCGTATAGTGTGAAGGCAAGCACGAAGTCCGGGCACCCAGCCCGTTCTCCTGGAGTCCTCCGGAAGGGGTCCTCCATGAGCTGCTCTTCAAACTGAAAGCTGATGTTTGAGCTGATCATAACCAGGTAAAGAGGATGAGTTGATAGTGTCAGCAGACGGTTGAAAGCGGTCTCACCAAGAGCAGACGGGGACCCCAACTCACCCCAACCATGGGGGAGGTTATAGGTTTTCTGACTTCCATCATAGCAAGAGAATTTTCAGGGTGCATCAGTGAGAAGGATAAAGAGGTTTATTAACCAGGAAGACCTATGCACTCAGTGCAGGCTCTGAAGGGAGAGGCCATGATGGTCAAGTCTTGAGGGTTTTTATGTGGTTTTGGGAGTATCCTTGAGATAGCTGATCTGGGATGTGTATCCCTACTGTCCTCAGGTTACTGATCAGGTGAGCTACATTAGAATGCAAACTATTTACTGTGTTTGAAACGGATATGCTGGACCATTAATATTGCTGTTTCCTTGAGCACAGAGGGCTGTAGGAGGATAAGCAATTTCCAACAACCCTTTTTTTACTCTTTATTTTGAGAAAAACTCTTGCCAAGTTATTGGTGAGGCTGGGCTTGAAACTGTGATCCTCCTGCCTCAGCTTCCCAGAGAACTGGAATTATAGGCAGGAGCCACCAAGGCCAGTTTCAAACTTTAGGAAGTTTTTTTGGAGTGAGTCTCCTAGAAGGGAAAAAGGCTTGGGTAATTTTTGTGTCCTGAAGCTACAGTTTTTCTTAGAAGTACAATTTAAAAATTAAGAATTTTGGGGCTAGGGATGTGGCTGAGTAGTAGAGCTGTTTCTCTGCATCCGTAAGGCCCTGTGTTCGATCCCTAGCATCACTCACACAAAAATTACAATTTTCCTTGTCTCTTTTATACTCATACTACTTTAATAGGTTCTAGACACAAGGAACATCATGAGCATGCATAGGGAACTGACTTTAGGTTTTACATCTAGGTCCTACAGTAGAAGGTGGTGGAGTGCTATCCAGATTTTCTAGTAGGGAAGTAAAAGTTTAAATCAAGGTGAAACTTGGAGTCATGCTAAGTTATTTGAATGTCATATAAATAATGGGGAGCCATTGAGAAGTTTTAAACAGGAGTGAAGGATGTGATTGGCTTTATGTTTTCATTAAGAAAATAGTATTGGCATTGAGGATTGCTTGGAGCAGTAGATAGAGGACCAGTGAAAGCTTGGTGTTATGGTTGTATCTAGATGTTCCCCCCAAAGGCTCGTGTGGTCATGGGTGGGATGCTTTGAAGGCCTCTGCATTAGGGCGTGTGAATGTGGATTAAAGGTGTGATACTGGGATCAAGGGCATGGCTAACAGAAGCATCACCCTGCCCATGGGCAGCATCCATCAACAGATTTGTAACCTGGATGGTTTTGTTGTGGGTTTTTTTTTTTTTTTTTTGCGATACTGGGGATCGAACTCAGGACCCTGCGCTTGCTAGGCAAGCGCTTATTCCACTGAGCTATATCCCCAGCCCTGTAACCTGGATGGAATGTAAAGGGACAGAAAGGAGGTAGGTGTGCTGATGCTTTTTGCTGCTTGCTGCCTTCTGCCTGCCATGCCATGAACTGTTTCTCCTCTGTGATGCCCGTCTGCCATGCCACCCTGCCATGGAGTCAGCTGACTATGAACTGAAACCTCTACAGACTGAAACCTTTCCTCTAACTTTGGGTGTCAGGCGTTTTGTCTCAGCAACGAGAAAAGTAATGATGACACTTGAAAGCTGGTTAGGAGGCTGTAGCAGTTATCCAAGTGCCTTCTATTAGGGTGATGGAGAAGGCTGGGGATACAGCTCAGCAGCACAAGTGTCTGCCTGGCAAGTACAGGGTCCTGAGTTCGAGTCCCTCTATAAAAAAAAAAGAAGCTGTAGAGAGATGGAGAGAGGAGATAAGGAATAAGGTATAATCTGCATGGTTTGTTTCATGTTTCTTTATGAAGTTTTACTAGTTACCATAATTCATATCACCTTTCAGGTAACATAGAACTTTATTGCCTTAATCTGTTATCTTAACTCTTCTAGGCTTTCCACACCCTCCTACTTTGCCTCTGGAACTCAGTCTGTGATCCTCTAATATTTTCTTTCCTTCTTGCTCGGATTGAAACCTAGATGTTCTTTAATGGCTTTATTTTCTTGGTGGCTTCTTCCTTCAAGTGCTTCCAGCTCTTTTTGAAGCCTAGACCCTCAGAGTTAGTGGCCTCCTGCACTCCTTGTTGGTCCTAAGTGTAGGTCTTCTGTTCCCTCCCACTGATTCACTGGAGGCACCAGAACTTGAGTTACTCTCTTGTTTCCTGGCTTGAGATCTGTTATCATCCCATATTTACCTTCCAGGAGTTCTTAACCTGGAGTCCCTGGACCACTGGAGGATCTGTTAGAGCTCATGCTGTCTTAGGAAAAAGATTAAATCCTTACTTTCATTAACCTTTAAGAGGAAGGTAGTATTTTTCCTCAATCATGAGTGTAGCAAAAATAAAAACCTGTCATTGTACCAAAACCAAAACAAAACAAAACATAAAATACAGCAGCAGTATTTGATCTAGTTTAGGTCCTTTTATAGAACAGGAGACATGGTTACGCATTCTTTCTTTCTCTCTTTTTTGGTACTGAGAATTGAACTCAGGACCTTGTGCTTACTAGGCAGGTGCTTGTCCCACTGAGCTATATCCCTGGCCCCTAGAACAGGAGACACAGGCCTTAAGCCACGACCTCTTAGCCACATTCTTGTCCTAAGGTCTAGTTTACCTTGGTGTTTCCAAGGGTGAAAGTGGCTCTATTCCTGCCGTACACAGGGAGGAAATCTAAAACATGAGGCCATCTAACATCCAAGGTGACTCATGCACATGGCTGCTGGCAAGAGGCCTTTGTATCTTCTGACAGAGGATCTCAGTTCTTTGTTTTGTGGGACTCCTTGTAGATACTGGGTGTTCTCCTTATTTGGCAGCTGGCATAACTCAGAGTGAGTGACCCAACAGGGAACAAGACAAAAGCTACAGTATCTTTTGGACCTAGTCTTGTAAGTAACACTCCATGATTTCCTCAATAATCCATGTGTACTACAGACATGTACTAATAAAATTTTTCAAAATTAAAAAACTTTCCTTGGTATCCTATTGGCTGTATGAGTCAGAGAACCAGTAAGTTCCATCTTAGGGACTGACTACCTGGGATAGCTGATGGTTTGTCCAGCAGGGTACTTGCAATGGGAGAAAGATGGAATCAGTAATTGCAAAGCAAACGATTTTCTAGGTTACTTGAGAGGTCACAAGAAGCAAATGTACCTGAGCTGTGCTAGAGAATGAGTTGGGTGCCTGGGCTGCTTTGGCACGCATGGTCAGGGAAGACCTTCCACGTCCTATTAACACTCCTCTAGAATAGGCGCTGTCACATGAGGTTAGGCTGCTTCATTATGGTAACACGACAAGTCAGTGCTAGGCAGTTTAGAAGTCAGAGTCTGGAGCCATGTTTTTAATTAGCAAGTTGCCAGGTGAGTAATAAAGCTATCAAAAAGCTGAGCTGTTTAAGTTGTTAGGTTTACGTTTTTTTTTTTTTTTTTTTTTTTTTTTTTTTTTTTTTTTTTTTTTTTTTTTTTTTTTTTTTTTTTTTTTTTTTTTTTTTTTTTTTTTTTTTGCGGTACTGGGGATCGAACTCAGGACCCTGCGCTTGCTAGGCAAGCGCTTATTCCACTGAGCTATATCCCCAGCCCCTTAAGTTGTTAGGTTTATACCTTTTAAGTAAAATGAAAGTGCATGAAAGTTGGTAGATAATTTTAAGCAATATAGTTTATTTCAGATGTGCACCGAGATAGAATTGATTAACTAGGTGCTTTTATTTACTTAAATTCTAGATTATATGAGAATTTTGTCTCCTTTGTGGCTTCTAAGGAAGTATATTTATGATTATACAACCTTTTCAGACTAGTAGAATCTTAAGATGACTACTTACAATTGCTTTCCTTTTAAGTAATGATGATAACCAACCCATACTACTGTTGGTATTTATAATACAATAGTGCAAACTCTAAACGCTGGAGTTTTCACTGTTACAGTGTTTTGTATCTATAGCTAAAAATCCATGTGGTTTTTTTTTTTCAGAGCCTGTGTTTTGTTTAATTAATTTTATTTAAGCTGTCATTACTGATGATCAGTGTGATTACTCAGTATGAAATAATACTCAGTAGGGTGCTCATTTAACGTCCCCGGAAGATAAGTGATACTAATTTATAAAACCTAGTGCGCCCAGACACAAAGCCTCCCTAATTCAGTGTGGTGTACCACCTCCAAGTAACATTACAGCAGAGCGCCCTCAGTCTTGTGCGTGTTTAACCAATTACTCAACCAGCATGGGTTGTTTGTGTACTTAACAGGTTGAGCTCCTAGCCTGACTTTAAGAGAAAAATTGCATATAAAACTATGAGGTTTTCATATGACATTGAAAAGTACACAGATCATAAAATAGCACACTTAAACTACCCCCAACCAAATTGCCAAATACAAGGTAATGGTCAGTTTGCAGTCAGTATCATGATTTCTAAATGCTTTTTATTTTTTTATTTTAAAGACAAAAGAATGGAGACACATGAACCAGAATAAGCCATTAACAATACCGAAAATACAAAATTATACAGAATATAGTAGGGAATCTGCACTGGATGTTGTATTACATAATGTTATCTTCACATTAGTCAACACATAAACATTAAAGGAAATACCAAATTATAGAGAAGATAGTACAGAATTAGCACTGGATGCTGTATAATATAAAGTTATCTTCACTTCTGTTAATACAAAAACAATTGAGGAAATACAAAATTATAGAGAACATAGAAGGGTATTAGCTCTGGATGCTGTCCTACACAATGTTACCTTCACATGTTACTCAGTTACACAGATGATGGCCCATTTCATCATTCAATTTTCTCCTCCCACATCTCCGTTGCCCTACCACTCAATCAGTCATCTTCCCTGTGGTAATAACTGTATTCCTGGGTTTATCTATACCCCTGGACTCTCGCCTTGGGAAGAGATACAGCTGCCTCAGACCATACTATAACATACATGGGTGTATACAAACTGCCATGGTTGGAGGTGGAAAAGCACCTATGCTTACAGCGGACCACCCGGCTCTGCCCCGTCGCTGTGCTATGGTGGGGGGCGGGGTGCGTCCAGTCCGTGGGGCGCCCTCAGCAGGGCCCGTAGTGGAGCAGCTGGAGCCCACAGCGGAGCAGCTGCGGGGCCCACAGCAGAGCAGCCACGGGGCACGCGCCCCTGTCGGGGTGCCCTTGGTGACCTGTTCAGCGCTGTCCTGTTGCCTCAATGCCGGAGGCCCTTTCTTCTCCTCCCTCCTCCTGATCTCCAGTATTACTGTTCCCCACCCCTTGCAGCTGGGCATTGGACGAACTTACAATGCTTGGTATAAGGGCTTGAAATCTCCCCGGCCCGTTCTCACTGTTAGTTCAGGGTATGAACTGAGTTTAAAGATTAGTTCTAGAATAGAGTGGGAGGATTTTCTCATGTCTGCTGTGTAGAGTATGTTGTTGTTTATCAGACTCCCGGTGTGCTGCTTTTCATCTAATTTGTTGCTATGGGTTCATGCAAGGTTCATATGTGCAAGCTGTAAGGAGACCCTCTTGCTGCTCACATTAATAGTTTGGGGTGAGTCCTGAAGACTGTGGACCCATCCCATTGTTGCCAGGAACAGGCAGTGCTTGCTCAAGCCGCTGAGACTCAAGGTGCTCCCAGGGAGAGTTCAGTGTGGGAGCTGAATACCAGCAACCCAGCTCATGCTTCCTGCCTGATGTTGGAGTGAGAAGGGCGTGGAGCCACGCGATCCACCTCCATCTGCATCTCCCTCCCGTTGTGGTGCTGGAGCCTCCGTCCACTCGTCAGCCGGATCCCTGGGAGCCGCTGCGGCTCGCCGCCGAGGTTCCCTGCTGCTCTCCGCCAGTAGCCGCTCACCCAGCAGAGAGGCAGGGGGCCACTGCCTCAAGGCAGGCGCAGAGCCGGGCATGGTGGGCTGTGTACTAGTTGCATTGATTCTCTCCAGGCGCTGATTAGGAAGGTTGCCGCAGGGTGGGGACTCTGCCGCAGTGGCTGTTGTAACTTCTCATCCTCACACTGGGTTCAACTGCTCCCGACCACAATTGCCTCCTTTCCTGGCTGCGCCCTCCTCTCTCCAGCCCTGGACCAGCTCCTGGAACTCCGCTCTCCCCTGGCCAGTCTGGGGAGGCTTCCGTGAGCGTGGGTCTCCAAAGCTGAAGCTGCGAATGCTGGAATGAGGGCGTGGGCCAAGGGTGTGCTTGGGGCGGTGACTTCCTCTTTCTTCTGTCCCTCCAACTGAGCCATGGCGGAGATCCTTTCCTCCAGAAGAGGTTTTGCTTAGTCTTTCTGAGGGCTTCAATTCCCATTTCAGATCCTTCCTGAGTTCAGGATACCTACCTCTTTCCGTCCTTCACATGTTGCTATATTCCTATATTCCTTTGTCTGAGTAGCATTCTTCGGGAGGTTCTCTCTCTGCTGCCTACTTGGTCGCCATCTTGAAGTTCTCTCGTAAAATTTAGTTATTTGTTTTTTTCTAATGAATTGACCATTACATTTCTAAAGTTCTGAAATGGCCAACAGACCATACAAAGATACCACTTTAGGCTCCTGCTTGAAACCAACAGCTTCAGAAAACTGCTGGCCTTGATTCAGGGCCATTCTAAATGCTTTTATGTTCTAAAGTATTTGTAAAGTTTGCTTGTGTGTTCTGCTGTGCCTTGCTCTGAGCTAATTGTATGTCCCAATTACTGAGGGATAAATTAGTAGTGATTGTTCCATTTGTGAGTGAAATAGTAACACTGCTTTAAAAAAAGAAAATTCTTTAGCACATTGAAAATGACTTGATAGTGAAAGTCACTTTCTTCTGGCTTTTTAACATTGCCCAAATTTTGTGGAATCACCCTGGAGTGCTCAGTAAAGCATCACATACCTGTGTATGCTTTTCTTTTAGGTGCGAAGTGTTCAGTAGATTCAGTTTACTGTTCTAGTAAGAGAAGAGGGATTACATCTGTTTTTCTTTTATAGCTCTTAGTTTGTTTTTACCCTTCTAATCAGGGAATATAAGTAAAATAATATTAAAAATATAAAAAACTGATTGTAGTTATTTTGCTTGTTGCTGAGACAAAATTCCCAACACCCAAAATTAAAAGAAAAAAGGTTTATTTGCCTCACAGTTTGTAGAGGTTTCAGTCTATAGTCGGCTGAGTCCAAGGCAGAGTGGCATGGCAGAGAGGCATTGCAGAGGAGAAACAGTCCATGGTAAAATAGGGCAGGCACAAGGCAGCAAGCGGCAAGCAAGCAATAAGAGACAACCCTCTTTCGGTCACTTGTATTTCTTCCAGGCTACTCATGAAGGTGCCCCCCCCCAATCCTACCCAGAACTATGCCAGACCAGTCAATGGACTAATTTAGTAATTACACACCCTTGATCCCATCATCACACATTCTAGATTCAGCCACTTCCAAAAAGCCCTACGTATGGATACATGAGGCTTTAAGGGGACAATCTAGACATAGCCATAACAGATCTTTTTGTGTCTTCATTAGTATTTGGACATTTATAGATTTAGAAGCTAGAAGAGGGATATTGCTAGTTTTACTTATTGCCATGCCAGACAGGGACCTGAGAATAAAAGCTGTCTTCGAGACTACAGAAAGGGAGTGAATTCAGTGCCCAGTGGACCGGAGAAGAGTCAACGGGTACATAAGCCTGGCCTCTGGGATTGTTTCATCAGGGTTACTATGGGAAATTTTTTAGCACAATGACAAGGAAATCTTATTCTTTTACATGTTTTGTCTTTGTGTAATTTGATAACTTTGACTTTCGAGCCCATCCAATGTGAATAAGAACAGGAGATCTTACAAGACATGAGAGAGAACTCTCATTCTGAATCAGATATTTACTGTCTTTTTCTGCCTTTTGCCAACTCTTTATGGCCAGGTACCTACTTGGGTAGAGTCCATGCTTGCCCCAGAGTTTAGGTGCTAAGCATATGGGGGAGATGGGCTAATTTTATGTTATATTATTTTTTACAAATTATTATTTACTGATAAAAATGTAGCTTCATAGCTAAAAACATAAGACTGATTTTCCCCCTTTGTGTTATCTAAGATAAATAGTATAAGATAAATACTATGAATACTATGAGATTTAATTTTAGCAACAGTTTGGACTTTGTCCTTTACTTAGACACATGGTTTCTTCATTGTAAGAAGCAAATGCATCTAACTTGGTGCTGCATTTCACCTTCTTAGCATGATACCTGACAGAGAGAGGGGACTCCATAAATATTGGTCAGTTAGTCGGGTGCAGTGGCACGTGCCTGTAACCCCAGCACTCAGAGGCTGAGGCAGCAGGACCGAAAGTTCAAGCTCTGCCTATGCAATTTAGCAAATTAGTGAGTCTGTGCCTCAAAATAAGAAGAGGGCTGGGGATGTAGTTCAGTGCAAAGGCTCTGGATTCAGTTTGTAGTGCCATAAAACAAAACGATAAAAGTCGTTGTTATTTTTATGATTTATAAAGCTTTTCATGAGAAAAGTACTGGTTTTGTTGAAAAGGAAAAATGCACCAGACCCATCACCAGTAAAGCCTTTAGGGCGTGAACTTACATATTCGCTTGTGAAGTACTTGGGATTACTGTTCCCACTCACTGACATGTTCACCTTTATAATATTGATATTGCATTAATAATGTTTTGCTTAATTTCCCTTCATTATGTTTGGCATTTTAATCACGTTACGCCTCAAGTGTGTGTGGAGGGGAGTCCGTGAAGTCCGTGGAGTCCTTAGGAAGTGTTGTGACCTGCACAGAGGTGATGGCTGTGGAGTGGTCACTGAGAAGATAGGCCGAGTACCAGTCCCATTTCTTACAACACTTTTTTTTTTGTGCTGTCTCATACTTTTTAAAAAGAAATAATTATGCAAAGATATATAAGGGATGGTGACTTTTGGACATATATTCTTGTTTCTGCATTATTCCAGGATAGAATGTCTATGTTGGTGAGTGAGAGCCCACTCTTGTTTGTTTTTATTGCAGTACACTCTACATACTCCTTACTACATTTTCTGTGTAGCTGTGTAAAATTACCAGCTTATGTGCTTATCTCTTCCCACTAATTGTCATGTAAGGTAGGTCCTATACAGCGCATTTATCGCCACTATAATGGGTTTTCCTGTCTTCCTCATTGCTGTGTATCTGTGGTGGCTTCTAGTATTGTTTCCCTTCAGCCTGAAAAACTTGCAAACGCTTTTTGTAGTGCAGTTCTGCTGGAGACAATGTTTTCAGCTTTGGTCTCAGTGTTTTTGTTTTGCTTCTACTTACGAGAATATTTCCACTTGATAAAGAATCCCAAAGTGGCAGTACTTTTCCTACAGACTTTAAAGATGTCATTCTCTGTCTTTAAGCACTATTGTTTCTGGTGAGAAATTAGCTGTTACATTGTGTTTTTTTTTCTTATATATAATGCGTTCTTATTTCTCTGACTGCTCTTCTGTGATTTATCTTTTATTTTTAATTTTTAGTAGTTTGACTATGAAATGCTTGTGTGTGTGTGTGTGTGTGTGTGTGTGTGTGTCTATGTGTATGTGTGTGTATTCTTTTTGGGTTCTAATGAGCTTCTTGCATCCGTGAGTTGATATATGTATATATGTGTGTGTGTGTGTGTGTGTGTGTGTGTATACACATACATATTTTTAATCAATTTTCTCCGTATATTTTCTGATTTTTAAATTAAAAATTTTTTTAAGACAGTATCTCACCAGGTAGTTCAGTGTGGTCTTGAACTCACTATGTCACCCAGGCTGGCCTTGAACCCCTAGTGATTTTCCTGCCTCAGCCTCCCCAGTGATGGAATTAAAGACATGAGCTACCATATCTGGTTTATTTTCTCAAATATTTCTTGTGCACCATTCTTGCCTTCTCTTTAGCTTCTGGATTCCAATTAACTTGTGTTACAACATTGCACATTGTACTTCGGATCTGGACTGTTCCTGCCTTTGTTCCTTCCCATGTCTCCCTGTTTGTGTCTTAGTTGGGTCACTTTCTATTGATCTGTGTTTAGGTTCACTGATTTCTTTCCTCAGTTATGTCCAGATAATTGTTAAGACCATTCAATGAAATCTTCACTTCTAAATTATTGTTCATTTCCAAAGGATCTGTTTTTTAAAAAGTAGTTTCTGTGAATTTGTCCTGAAATAAATTCTCCATCTCATATGTGGAGTCCAACCCACTCTTCATTATTTCCTTCAGCACTTTTCTTTATTGTATTGTAAAGTACTTCTCTGGTAAATTCCAACATCTAGGCCTTTTTTGGGTCTGTTGTCTTTTTAAATGTGGGTCACATTTTCATGTTCCTTTGTGTCTAGCAATCTTTAATTATATAGTAGATATTTAAGTACTGTACAGTAAAAACTTCTCCTTCAAAATTTATGTGAAGTAATGATGTCCTCTTGAAAGGGGCATGTCATTCTTCTTTTAGGTTGCTGAATTGGGAGGCTGAATTAGTTTAATCTCTGGTTGATCTGAGGCTAGGTTTCGTTGCTACTTTAGTTTTGATTTAGTTCATGTATGGCTTCGTGTGTTTTGAGGGCTTGGGATCTGGGCATGAGTGGAAATCTGGCAGTATTTTCTTAACTTTGCAACTCAGCTACCAGTGTTCAAAACTGTGTGGTATTTCTTTTTTAAATTGAGATTATTGGGTGTCAGAATTCTTTACTGGTTATATTAGCTGTCCTATAGAACAGCAATGTTCCGCATGCGTTCTAACCAGTATGCTAGCCATAAGCTACACACAGCTCTTGAGAGCTTAATTGTGTCTAGTGCAAGTAAGGAAATGAATTTTTAATATTCTTCAATTTAATTCAATAGCTATGAGTAAAGTAAGAAATGTATGTCCTATACTTACTATGGTGAAAATAATAGGCTAAAGTGTACAGCAATAATAAGCAATTCAAAGCATGTTCATTTATGCTTTTAAAATATATATGTTTCTATTCTTGACACCTGTCTTGAGAATTTTTGCCCTTTTGTTGAAATGAGAATCTTGAAATACAAGTCTGAGTTCTTTGTGAGGAATAGCACTTAAGAAATTCAAACTATTTCACATAAACAAATGCCTATGCATCTTCCGGTTTCAATGAAGTATTTGACCTTGTTGTGGAAGAAATCTCCTTATAGAAATACGGCTTTATTCCCTAAGGATTTATGTACCCTGCTATATAGGTGCTCAAGAACTTCAAACACAGACCAACCTGAGCGAAGAGAAATGTGTTATCAGGCTTAATAAGCTATGCGGATAGAAGTTCAACTCAGTTCTGCCCCCAATGACTTACATTCAGATATTTGATAATGGAACACGTGGTGGTCTGGGACCAAAACACTGAGTACTAACTTGGTGCCAACATTAAATTAGTTAAGTTGCCTTTGTAAAATTTAGTTTACTAATCTATAGAGAAAGATCAGCTATCACTACAATCTCAAACATATGATTATATGACTTTCAGATTAGAGGAATCTTTTGAGGCTTGTGTGATTTCTCTTCAGCCTTTAGATAGGAATGGTACTGAAAACTTAACTATTCCAGTTCTGAATGCTTTTTGACAAAAAAGTGATAGTGTGATATCACAAGTATAGTGTGAATGACTCTGTGTTTTCCATTGATGGAATTAGGTAAGTGTTGTTGGAGAGGAAGTACTTACGTGTGCTGTTCTGTCTTCCGTCATAGCTGGATAAATTTGCCAGCATTAGAATTCCTGGGAGCAAGAAAGAGCGGCCTCCTCTTCCTGCGTTTGCAAGCAGTGAGTGCACCTTGGCACCTTCAGAGATGATGGAAAACATCCCAAAGCCGCTGTCAGAGAGCGAAGTCTTACAGCTTTTTGAAAAGATGATGGTAAGAATTTTGCTTATTTATACAATGAGAAAAACCTTCCCTCTTGTGTGTGTCAGTGGAATTCTTGAACATACTTGGACCTCTTGTTCCATAGGGCAATTCCAGATGTCATTTAGGATAGCAGTTTAGTTATATATTGTTTTTGAATCACAAAAGTAAGAGTGAAGAAAAACATCACGCCAATTTTTGTTTTTATGTAGTGTTTGCTAAAACAAGCCCTCCAATGTATCAACTCATATATTTGTTGTAAATAGATTATTTGAGTGATTTGTCTGAGTTCCGTAGATGTTAGAAGATGATCACAGTGCTGTGCATCAAGTGTACTTATTTTTTTGATCGTGTTTTGTTCTTTTCCTTAATATATTCATGCTCTTTATTGTTCTGCAACAGTTACGTCTATAGAGTGGAATTCAGTGCTTTCGGAGCGTACCTCTTATGGGAGAGATGCACAGCGTTTTGGAGGCCTACTTCATTTGGTTCTTAGTTGTGATTCGCTGACTCAGGTTCTGGTTTTTAAACCAACCGAAATAATTCGTGACCAATAACCCAACTAATTTGGAGTATTTTCAAACCATTTACCATAAATGTATGCTGATTTCATATAAATAGATTTATTTACATAGGTAGTTCCTACATCTAAGTTGCTTATCTCCTAGGATTCAAAACGAACATTTGAAAAATTAACTGAGTAGGAAATGCCAGAAGGCAGTATTTAATAATTCAATTCTTTATAAGTTCAGTTTAGGAAGCAACTACTTTGGGTTTTGAGGTACCTAGTTAGCTATAGGGGAAGCCACAGTAGACAGTATGTTATAATAGGTTAGGCGGGTCCAGGAGAGCCGGTACATTTTAACTCAGGTTCTGGATAATAAGCACAGGGGAAACAATTTCTCGAGATGGAGGAAATAGCAGTAAGGAAAGACAGAGCTAGGTTCAGAGACATCAGGAAAATTAGATTGGAATGATAACTGGGAGCGGATTACGATTACTAGGTTTTCGTTACTTGGGGCAGATTTCTAAATTTTCATAATTGAGAATATATTTTTAGTACTTCTTTTGCTTATAGTTTGCAAAATTGAGGCTTGGGAAGCAATTCTATTATTATGCCAGCTCTTGGTGAAGTGCTGACTTTGGTTTATTGAGTTTTGTGTATAGAACGTCTTCCCTCTTTTGGCCCCACGATTTGATACAGTTTCAGCCAAGAACAAAGAAAATATAACATTTTCTTGCTAGACTTTGCTACCGTTAATGAGAGTTTCACTAAGGTAGCTTTCTTCTGTACTATCTTTTAGGATTCAGAATGGTAAAATGCCCTTTCCTCCCTCCCACCCATGCAGATAGTGAAACCACTTACCTTAGTTACCCGTGAAATTCTAGAATTACTTTTGTGGATTACTTGTGATTACCTTTAAAAGTTTTTCGAAAATCATAACTATAGGTACCACCTGGAGAAGCAGAGTAACAGCTCCTGCCCTCCAAAACTGGAAATTAAAGCTAGGGCCTTTGCACTGAACTACATTCCCAGCTACTCCTCCCTCATTTATTAGCTTGCTAAGTTGCCCAAGCTGGGCTTAGATTTATGATCCTGCTGTCTCAGCTTCCCCGAGTGCTGGGATTACAGAAATATGCTATTATGTCTGGCTGTAACTAGCTTATCGATGTGAAACATTTATGGAGTGATTACTGTTATTATTATTATTATTATTATTATGGGTTTTTTGGTGGTACTGGGGATTGAACCTTAGAGATGATAAGCAAGCTCTCTACCACTGAGTTACATCCCCGGCCCATTTTATGGACTTCTTATTATTAAACATTATTATTTATTACTGTTGAACATTATTGCTATTTAAATATTTTATGACCATAGACAGTTAAAAGGACAGGTACCTAGAAAGTAGAACAGAGCTAATACTATCTTTTTGATACTCTTCAAAGAAGAGGCCAATCCGTTATAACGGTATGTAAGGACGGGGGATATAGGCATTGTTGAAGTGATTACAGAAAACCTCTTTAATTACTGGGCCAGATGACTTATTAAATCTTAAACAAGTCTGCTTGGCAGAAGGTCTTTTGCAATCAAGGCCTCTCTTTACTTAGCACAGGTAAAATGAAAGTGTTGCTTTCTTAAAGCTGTTCAATATGCTAAAGAACAAGGTAGTCACCACTAAGGTCTTTTTCAAAAATGAGGAGCAGATTCTTTCCTTCTCTCTTTGATTCTTTGAGTATATTGTGATACTCTGAAGGGACGGACTGCTTTTGATTCTGAAACTCAATGCTAAAGAGGCTGAGGAAGGGTATTTACCTTCTTTAAAAGTGGATTAGTGGTTTTCTGAGGTTTTTCAGGGTACTACTATATTTTTGACAAAATTAAAGCTGTTTTTGTAGATACTTAGATTTAAGCTGGGTTTGACTTTTGGCCTGTGGATATCTGTAATGTGTTTATTAGTAAGAAGTCTCCTGAGAAAGCAGCATTCAGTACTCAGCCATGTTAACCTTTTAACATTTGCACTTAGAAGTTTTATACTATTTAAAATCCTTTGTCTGGGTTCTTTGTTTTGGCAATGTGTAATTTAAAAAATAATTATTCTTATTTATCACTTATCCAAAGTATTTAATTTTTACACGGGGGAGAGTAAAAACTGTCGTGAAGAGCACCTCTTGTCTCTCTTCTAGACAGTCAGGCCTTTGAAAGACTGGTACTTGATTATTTAATCAATGCGAAGTGTAGCATACTTAAATATTTGTACTCACTTTATCTACACTTAAGAAATTGATTTACTTGATCTCCGAAATAGTCTAGTTTCCACGTCCTTTGCTAAAATAGTGATGAAGTTTTAGTTGTGCTTTTTAAGGACCTTTTCCATGTTTATCTTTTTATACAAGCTGACTTTTTTTTTTTTTTTTTTTTCCGGGACCGGGGATCGAACTCAGGGCCCTAGTGCTCAGCGGCAAGCACCTAGCCCACTGAGCTGTACCTCCAGCCCGTACAAGCTGACTTTTAGCTAACAGTCCCGTCTGGTTTCTCTATATCTTAGATGTGTGACGTCGTTGTGTTGCTCATTGTCAGTGTGGTGTAGATTTTGGAAGTCACTGTCAATGGTTGCCTTTTGCGTTTCTTGTAGCCATGTGTTTTCGAATGAGGTGGACATGGTGAGTGTGAGTTTCCAGTGATGTGTTTATTGTGGCTGCTGGCTCTTTCAACCAGTGCCCTCAGCTTATATTTTCGTGACCCTGGATAACATGCTAGTCAGGTTCCAGTGCTTTTTTATTGTCTGCTGGTAATAATGACACTGGGTTAATATAAATGACAGAATTTTCCTCCAAAGACAGCTGATCCTTTTCCCCTTTGAAGCTTGCTGCTGTGCAGCGGGGCTGTCACTGGGTGGGGTTGGCCTCCTTCCCTCCTCGCTTCTCTTCCCTATTTCTTTATGTTGAGTCCTCTCCTTCCAAATTAGACTGGAAGACGGGCTGGAGGTACAGCTCAGTGGGCTAAGTGCTTGCCGCTGAGCACTAGGGCCCTGAGTTCGATCCCCGGTCCCGGAAAAAAAAAAAAAAAAAAACAGACTGGAAGAGGAGGAGCAAGCAGTTACTGCCTAGGGTATGAGTACCAGCCAGTGGTCCCCTAGCAAGCACATTAGTTCCCTGTTGCTGCTGTAACAAGTTACCATGTTTTTTGGGATTTAAAACAACACATGTGTTACAGTTTGTAGATCAGAAATCCAAGGTGGCATCACTGGTTCTGTAGGTTTCACGTGGTTGAAGTCAGTGTCACCTGGTTAGGCTCTTAGGCTTTGTGAAGGAATTTTGTAGTTCATTCGTCTAATTCTTTGAAGGTGTAGAACAAGGTTTCCTTGTTTCCTTGCTGACTGAAAGCTGGGGTCTATGAATTTCAAGAGGCTTTTGCCCTGCCCTTCACATAAGGCCCTGCATTTTAGACGCTTCGAATCCCTTTTATGCTTGGAGTTTCTTAGGCTTCTTGTTTTGATGTGCCAGGCTTTGGTGTCTATCCAGAGTAAGTTCTGTGCTTTAAAGGGCTCATACTAGATTGGGTTTACCAGGATAATCCAAGATAATTTTCCTATTTAAAGTTTCTCATTTTAACTACATTTGCACAGTCCCTTTTGCCATGTGATATGACACTCACTGGGTTCAGGCGTCAGGGCTGCTCTGCCTCCTGCGGGCACAGAAGATGACAAATGCTGATGCTCTGCTCCTTTGGTATCACGGCCTTGCTCCCTCCTCGCCTCACCTGCGTTTCCTGTATGACTGGTGGCTTCTCCTTTGTCTCCATGCCCTGTCTTTTGTGAGTCCATTTCCCTGCTTGAGGTACCTTTTGGATGCAGTACTTCTAAGATGGTGCAGGCCTTAATTTTCCCTGGGATCCAGATTCTGCTAATATGTCCTTTGTCTTGTTCCTCCAGATCCCTTTTCTACAAAGGGTAGTTCACTCTGGCTATTTCTATGAATCTTATATAATTTTTGCAGTGTTTTGTTTTCAGTGTTTACCCCTCTGACTGTAAACTTTTTAATAATCAGACTTTCTTTGCCACATGTAGCTTGCTGACCCTTTCTGCTTGTTGGCATTTCTTTTTGTTTTAGGTAGTGCGATACCTTTCCCTCTCCTGATTTTCATCCTTTCTGAGTGTTGCTTTTGGCCCTCCTTTGGTTTTATAAATGTGGGTTTTGTCTGCACTCCTGCTGGAGGATAGGAGCCCTGTCCTGTTGTAGAACAGCCCCTAGATCTTGATACTTTGCTATGTCTTGTGCAAGAGAGCAGGTACGGTCCAACTTTGTAGAAGATGCTAAACCTCAACACATCAGAAACATGTCGTGTTGCTTAAAAAAAAGCAAAAACTTCCCTATCTAGGAAGCATACCCTGAAATATGAGTCATACTTGATCCCATTAGGAGGATGTTCTGTACTTTTACTTTTCTGTCCTTACTCGATCTGACTATATTTCTCCCCTGCTGTTGTTCAAGGCTTGTGATCTCTTACTGAGCTACTGTATAATGGACTTAGCCCCTTCATCTCACTGTGCCTCTACCTGAGATCTCTTCACACGTTCTGTCTCAGCCCAGCTCTTCCTCCCTTCAGTATCTTCCCATGCTGTCTAGACTGAGCACTGCTTACCCTGCCTCTCAGAGCTGCTGTTCATGAGTCGCTTATGGGACTTACTTTTTATTTTTATTTTTTGTCTGTCTCCCTATTTGATTAACTCCTATATTATCATCACCCAAAACAAATGTCTGTTGAATGAAGTACAATTTCCTAGCTTCAAAGATTTGTATATTTTTTTTCACTAGATGGAGATTTGCTTTAATTACTAGTCTGCCAAATAACACAAAAACGTTAAAATGAGTAGAAGAGAGACTTACTCACTTCATGTCATACCTTTTGCTGTCTAGAAGGAAAAGCTATGTAAGGAGAGTCATCAATCAGAATGCCATCATTAACAGACATTAAATGAGTGCCAATAATATCAGAATCATTCTGACAAAAATTAAATTCTGAACATTCTCCAGAATTGTGGTAAGTGTGGAAAAGATGGTCTAATAAAATTGCTCAAAGTATTAAGTATGAATAGTGATGTTCTAATTTTTTCCTGGGAGGATATTTATCAAGTCCTAATGCAGGAGAAAACGCATTTATCAAATGCCATCACCATCATCTCCTAAGTGTGTTTGAATTATCTCCTGGCATTAAGAGCTTAGATGACCTATCTGTACATTGGCTTCTTCATGAGGGGAAAGAATGTCAACAATTCTAAAGGCATTCACAGTTGACTTTGTTACAATTTTCAGTGTAAAATATAAAATCGAATCTATTTTTGTTCAATGGTATTTTCCTAATTATAGCATATTTCAGGCTACAAAAAAGTATAGAGCATATTGTGACGATCACTACCATAGATATAATTGAAATTACTTGTGTACTGCTTTCCATCCCATTCTTTCTCTTCCTTTCTTTCTAGGTGTGAACAGTACCCTTAATGTCATTCTCAGTCATTAAAAAAGCTTTTTTGTGTGTGTATGTGTAGAAATCATAAGTGCAGAAAATTCCCCTTTCCTCTGAGGTATATGATGGTAAAGGGCTGACTCAATGCCCCCAAAGCCTCTAATACTACACGAGTCCTACAAATAAGGACATTATCATTCATAACCACAGTGCAACTACCAAGATCATTGGTTTATTTCTACCAATGAATCTTCACACATTGAGTTTTACCAATAATGGCTTTCATTTGGTTGTCATGTTTTAAAATCTTTAGTCTGGAATAGTACCTGTCTTTTCTCATTTTTTTTGTGCATTTGACCATTTTGAAGATTCCAGGCAGTTAATCTGTACACTGCCCCTTTGCAAATCTGTTGGATGGAAATAAGATATTTCATACTTTATGTTTCATTTTTATGGTCACAAGTACAACTGAACATCTTTTCATTTGCTTATTAGCCCTTCAGGTCTATTTTCTTGAATGTCCTGTTCATATCAAACAGTTATCTGTTTTGTTGGAGTTTTGGTCTTTTTTTGTTGATTTGTAGAATTTATCATACATCATGAATGATACTCATGTAATCAGTTCATTTCTATTGTAGATGTCTTTGTCTGAGTCTTGTCTTTCATGTTTGGTGGGGAAGTTGAAGTACAGAAATACAAAGTTTAATATGGCCACATTTTGAGTCTTTTTTAGGACTTGGATATTTTGTATGTTATAGGAAAAAAATCTATCCTGATATCACAGTTTATTCTGTTTTAGATCTAAAAACTTAGAATGATATGTTAAATATATCTATGTCCAATGTGAGTTTGGATCCATTTTTTCCCACTACATAGATAACTAGTTTCACTAGTAACATTCATGAGTATTGCATTCTTTCCTATCATTTGTAACACCTTCAGTGTTATGGATTTGTTTCTAAGATTTGATTTAGTCCATTAATTGATTTGCCTGATTATGCATTTAAATCTATTATCTTAGTTACTATGATTATATAATAAACATTAATTGGTTTGTTTAGCACTGCACTTATATCTATTGTCCTAATTACCTTGATATTTAAGATTCCTTTTCCTTTTTCAAAATCACCTTGGCTATTCTTGACCTTTGCCTTTTCCATATTAATTTTAAAGTCAATTAGTTAAATATCATTACAGATCCTGTGGGATCTTTACTGGAATCTCATAAATTTACTATTTTAGGCAGAGTGTATACCTTTGTGATACTGTACTAAATTTTCCCATCTATAAGCATTTTATCTATATCTCTGACTATATATGTATATATCTCAAAGTACATGTTTAAAATTTCTCTTCCCAAATGGTAAAAACTTACAACTTTCTATCTAAAAGTCTTGCACATCTTTTATTAGAGTTATTCCTATGTTTATTATTAATACATATGCAGCATTAAAAAATATTGATAATCTTAATAACTGTTTATTGAGTTTGGTATCCAATAACTTTACTGAACTCCCATTAGTTCTTATTGTTTGTAGATTCTCTCATATTTTCTAAGTTTACAATCAGAATATCTGTTTTCTTTTTCCATTCTATTATTCCATTCTATCTACTACTTTTTTCTTTGAAATGAGTACATTTGTATCATTAAAGGTTATAAAAGTTGCCTTGACTATTTAGAATTTTTTACATCTGAAATTTTATTCCAAATATAGCTAAGGACAAATAACCTGAATTAGACCTAGAAGCTAGTCTTGTTGAAAGGGTCTGTGTGTACCCACACAGTACTTATCTCACCTTCCAAAGTATTATTCTGCTTTCAAATGAAGATCTGACCAGCCAGGGCCAGGACGCCTTTTCAGCATTAATTATTATCTTTTTAATGTAGTCCTAAAGTATTTAGTTAAGGTGGTTTTCTCATTTTGCAGTTTACTTAAATTAAGTTGGCTTATCTGTCGTGAAACTTTGCCTACCTGTATGGTACTTGTTTGATTCTGCTAATTTTATCTTTAAAAAGCTGAATATGTTCTCTGTTGCTCATAGGATGAATGACTATGTGTGACACAATATTTCTTGATTTTTCACACCAATTTTCCAGGGTTTTAGTAGAACCGTACTTCGTTGGGCTAAGATCATTTAAGCATGTTTTTTTTTTTAAAGTTTTTTTTTTTTTTTTTTTTTTTGTGGTATGGGGAATTGAACCTAAAGTCTTCACCCTGAGTTCTGTTCCAGGCTTTTCTTTACTTTTTACTTTGAGACAGGTTCTTGCTAAGTTGCCCAAGCTCAGCTTGAATTTATGATCCTCTTGCTTCAGTCTCCTCTAGTGCTAGGATCCCCAGTGTGAGCCATCGTGCCCAGCTCAGTACCTCGTGGTGCACATTGCATGCATTCAGTAGTTTATTGTTGAAAAAATTGACTTTCTTTTTCCTTTGGTAGGTATGTTAAAACAATTAGTTCAGTTCTCATAGAGTTAAATATTGGACCTCAAGTTACAGCCAGCCTTACGTAAGAACAGTTTGGGTTATGACCAGAATTTTAGGTTTAACTTACAGCCAAGGTCTTTGCTGGCTGCCTGTGCAGTGGTAAACAAAGACTTGTGATTGCAGGAAAGCATATATGTAAAGGCCAGTTTGAGCCCAGATGTGCATGTTTGTGCATGTGATTTTGGCTATTGCTTTACATAATTGCTATGATTACTGCTCAAAATGGCTTCCAGAAAGCTAGAAAAGAAGCTAAGGAAGGACGAAAGGTAAAGAAAGCCATCACAATTGAAAAAAAGAAGGAAATTATGGAGAAATATGACAGTGGTGTTTGTATGACTGATCTTGCTAATACATATAGCTTATCAAATCTACTGTCTGATGCTCTTACAGAGAAAAGATTTGTATAAGGAAGCTAGTGTTGCTAAAGGTGTTACTCATATTAGTAAGTTACAATCAATGTTAGACAAGGTAGAAAGGCTATTAGTGTAGATAAATGAAAGGCAGATGCCAGGTGGTAGCCTGTCGGAGTCTATAATTTGTGAAAAAGCTAGGGCTATAAATACAGATCTCATAAAAGATAACCCATCAATGAGTGATAATGGCGAAACATTTCATGCCAGTAAGAGATGGTTTCACAGTTTTAAAGCGAGACCTGGGGTTCATATTGTAACTAGGAATGGTGAAGCAGTCAGTGCTGACAAAAGGGCTGCTGAAAATTACATATACCGGGCTGGGGATATAGCTCAGTGGAATAAGCGCCTGCCTAGCAAGCGCAGGGTCCTGAGTTCGATCCCCAGTACCGCCAAAAAAAATAAATTAAAAAAAAATAAATTACGTATACCGCTTTGAAATGATGGCAAAGAGAAATGGCTTTTGTTCTTATCAGTTTTCAATTGTAATGACACTGGGCTTTTCAGGAAGAAAATGCTCAGGAGAACATATATTACCCAGAAAGAGGAGAAAATGCCATACCACAAGCCTATGAAGGATAGGCTAAACTTATTGCTATGTGCCAAGGTGACCTCAAGATAAAGCCTCTCTTGGCTTATCACTCTAAAACCCCTAGATTGTTCAGAAAACAAAGTCATGAAGGGTCATATGAAGATCTAATGCAAAAGTGTGGGTAACAAGACTACTTTTTCTTGAGTGGTTCAGGGAGGTTTTCTGTCCTACTGTTAAGAAATATATAGAGGACAAAGATTTACTGCTCAGTGATCTCTTCATCATGGACAATGCTCCTGCTCACATAAGCGATTTGAAAGCATTGGCTAAAGAATTTCCATGGCTCTCAGTTTAGTTCCTCCCACCTAAAACAACTCCTCTACTGCAACCTACGGGCCAGCAAGTTATAGCTAACTTTAAGAAGCTATACACCAAGGAACCATTCCTGGTGTGATTCCAGGTGGCCTCAGATACAGATTTAACCCCTGAACAGTTCTGGAAGGAACATGAGAGCATCCTTTCTTATGTGGGATTCATTGAAAAATCCTGGGCCAATGTCTCTCTAAGGACACTGAAATTTGCCTCGAAGAAAGTGTGGCCTAAAATTATATAGGAGAAGGATTTTGAAGGCTGTGTAGAGGACTTTGTGGTTGATGACACTGTCACTACAGCAGAGACTGTAGAGACAGTGGTGATGTTGCAGAACTGGTAGAGGAACACTGAAGAATTGCTCGTAGAGAAACTTTAGCAACTTGTGGATGAGCAACAGAGAATGGCAGCTGAGAAGCTTTCCGAAGAGGAGGGGAAGTAGCAACAGTCAGTGCAGCACAGTTCTTTTCCTGAAGTAAAGGAAGTCCTGAAAAACTGGGCAGGGCCACAAACATTTGTAGAGAAGATCCACCCAGACAGAGAAAAAGCCAATCGCTGCATTCTCTTGCTTAATGACAATGTCATATCATACTATAGAACAGTGTTAAAAGACAGAAACAGACAGCGGTAGACCAGGTTTCACTTCTAAAAAGCTTGAGACCTAGTGAGACAAAAGCAGGTCCTAGTGGGCTAGAGTCTCCTAAGGAGAGAAAAGACACCAGAGAGCCTGATTCCTGATGTTTTTATGGAAGGGGATTCTCCTTCCAAACAATAACCACCTTCCTGCAAGCCAAAGATGTCAGTTTGAATGGTAAGTACAATATGAAATTCTTATTTCTGGTAAACTGGGCATACTTTACAACTTTTTGGTACATACACTATGAAAATTATTGTTTCTGGTAAACTGCATATTATAGAAACCTTTTTATTATTAAAAGGTTAGTTAATGGCTGTTTTGGGAGGTTCAGGATGCGTTATGAGTATTTCCATTATTTTTTATGGGAAAAATAGTCTTGACTTACAACCAACTTGATTTACAACAACCTGCCTGAATGAATTAAGTTCATAAGTCAAGGGTCCACTGTATCAAGATGTCTATCTGCTAGTCTTAGTTTTATAGTCAGTTTAGAAGAATATCTTTAAGAGATAAACTCAAGATCCCCAGGAAGAAAGAAAGCGCTCAAATGAACTGGTAGAATTAAATGTTACTTTTTTGGTAGTGTAGAGGGAAGGAGGATTCATGTAGCTAAACTTAACTCCATATTGCCACACTCTGGGTACCCACTAGTGATATTTTTTTTCTGTTTTTTTCTCTTTAATCCATGGTGCTAAGGATTTATGCATAGCTATTTCTTCACTGGGATAAATGAATGCCTGTTGTGCTGAGCATATGAGTTATGCCTTAAGGGTCACCAGGAGTCAGAATGAGAAGAAAAACCAACAAAGACCTCTTTGTGTCAATTCTGTGATGTTTATTGACTGCTATATATTCCTACCAGCAGTTATTTTATTTCAAGTATTAGTATTCTTTACAAATCTACTTTCCTATATCATAGGCATTTTGTATTTCTTACAAACTAGAAAGTATATTTAGGGTTGATGAGATAAAACGAGAGAGGGCTCATGGGGATGCTTTGTCTGATCTATTAGTTGTCACCTTTTTTCCTTTCCTTTGGATAGAAATTGAAAAGTTCAGGGAAAGGTGGTCTAAGTGCAATCCAAATATAATCCAAATATGAGGAGGAAGAGGAGAAAGAGAGTATTGTGAGGCAATTGTCAAGTTGATTCATGGCTTGTGTTTGTCAGGGGAATAATGTCAATACTTAGTTGTTTCTTCCAGATCCAGATAAATGAGAAAATAAATGATTTAGGAGCATTGGAATTTGCTGGTGGCACTTTGTGGCACCAATAAAATGGTTAGAGAGAGGAATTTGAAAGGATAAATATTATGGTAATGTTTAAGCCTGCTGTTTTACCAATTAGGAGATTTGCAGGCACATATTTTTACAACTCCTAAGGCCTTATCTTAGTCTCATTTTCTTCCATAGGAAAGTTATATCTTAAGTCAAATAACCATTTCCTCTTTATGTAATGTATGAGGAAAGGGTCATTTGTTTAGAAAAGTCGAAAGCAAACAAGTAAACACAACCTTTTAAATCAGCGGTGGTGGCCTTATCTGTAGGACAGCGTAACTTTTGTCTGAGATTTTGGGTGCTTGGGCATGTGCTTGAACAGTCATGGCAAGGTTATATTCCAAGATAGATTAGACTTGTGTAGCACCCTGTATATTCATCTAATATTTATCTTATATAAAAGTGATTCTTAAATTTTTTTTTTTTAATACATTAGAATAAGTTGAGATTTGATTATCAGTTAAAATAGTTTTATGGTTGATACATTGTGTCAACTTGGGGAGTCTAGAGGTTTGGCTAAATGACTCAGCAGTTCTGCATCTTGGGGTGAAAAGGACATGCCCTTGCCCTTCTGAGACGTTGCTCATTGTGTCAATTTGAGACATTTAGAAGGTTGATTGTGTAACTCAGCAGGGAGCCAGGGTGCTTACTCTGTATTCATTCTGAGCCGGGCAAGAGGAAGGCCTGCTGCGGGTGTGGATGTAGATATCCCCACACCCCGCAGGGCAGTAGACTGCATGAAAAAGGGAACTGAGGAAGGACCGGCAGCTGGTTCTGTGGGGGAGCTCCAGTCTTCGCCTTCAGGTTGGTCGTCTCCTGGCTTCCGGTGCAGACTGTTTGACTGCTGCCTGGGACTCTTCAGCCTTCTAGTGTAGACTTCGTTGCAGATTCTTCAGCATTCCGTCATAGACCCATCAGCCTCCTGATACGGACTTGCACGGACACTGCAGTGAGCTCTGGGCCTGGGGCTGGGCCCTTCAATCTCCAGTGTGCAGACACCCTCTGCACACTTCCTCATCTAACTCTGTGGCTGACCATTGTAAGCCAAACTTGTACTTTCTTGTACATTTATATATCTTGTGTTATATCTGTTTCTCTAGTAAACTCTGACTATCACAAGTTTATACTCTTCCCATGAACTCCAGCTAGAATATTTGGTCAAATGGTAACGTTTGTGACTTGTCAGTTGTTGGAGACCACTGCAAAGTGGCTCAGAGCTGGATTTAATATTAACCAATTGGCTTTCTGTGTTTACTTGTGAGTTGTCTGAAGCTTAGGCATCTTGTCTGGGGACTCATAGTGAGTCAACTTCTGGGTCCCTAGTCACCCTGAGGCCTGCGAAGTTCTGAGGCCTCAAAAGACAAGATAAGGCCACAGCTGAGCAAGTCCAGCTCCAACTCTAGTTAACTACAAGGCGACTGCAGCTGCAGCCTCCACATTCCTTCAGTAAATACAAACCTGCAGATAAGGTCGTTCTCCTGATTGACAGAACTTACTACTTGGGACAATTCTCCCAAGGTCCTGCGAGATTCCTGCGTTTTCTCAAGTATCCTCCTTCTTTGTTTGAAAACCAAATGAATACGGGCCACCTAGAGAAGTCTTGGGCTAAACTCAGAGAATACTGAAGCTCTGAGAGAGTTAGTCCCTCCTGGAGCCCTGAAATCATTACCATTGTCCCTTTTATTTAAACCTTCACCATACTTAGTTGGGAGATTGTGGGCCTGATAGTCTGCACTAACTAAGGGTTATTTAACCTGATATTCGATAGTCTCTGGGTAAATGTCATTTTTCTGACTGACCTTTTATTAATGGATTAGTCACCTGTCTTCCTATTAAGTTTAAAGAAGATTAAAAAGATAGCATGGATAGAACATTGAAAATTCAAACTAGCTACTGATAAAGTAAAAAACTTGCCTCTTTACCATCATATTTGTATATAGAAGATTGTTATAAAGATTTATATGGAAGTAAAAAGTAGCCAGGCATGTTAGTACATGTCTGTAATCCCAGCACTCTTGGGGCCTGAGCAGGATGATAGAAAGTTTGAGCCCAGCCTGAACAACGTGGTGATTTAGTGAGATGCTGTCTCAAAATAAACAATGAAAGGAGCTGGGGATACAGCTCAGTGTGAAGGCGTAGGTGTGATCCACCTTATGGGAGAAAAATCACGGATAAATCATAGAAGAAACTATTTTATAATGTTAGTGTTATTTATTGACATCTTGAACATAAGGAGCAATACAGTTAATTCCAAGTTCCACGTTCTCAGCAGCATTTGTCTTTTGGCTCTCTAATTTGTCTAAACTGAATCTAAAAACATGATTGAATTGAAGAACTAACTGAGAGTCATTTAGTCTGCTCTACTTGCATTTTCTTATTGTTGTTTTGATTTGACACTAAGCCATTCATGGTAGTAAAAGTCTATGTTAATGTAGGGATACACATCAGCAAGACCTTTTCAAATGAGAGAAAAAAAAACAAACCTTTTGAAATGTTATGATGTGGAAGAGGAACTAAAATGTGACTAAGACCAGAATTACACGTATATAAGAACTGTGGGTAAACTTGTGCTTAGAGGATATTGAGTGCTTAAGTCCTATGAGAGATAAATAGGTGATCATTGTAGACCTGTCCTTAAGATGCTCAGCACATTTGTGGCCCTAGTAATATGATGTTACCAAGAATAATTACATTGTCTTTAATCTGCGAAGGAAAATAATATGCTGTTTGAAACCCGATGATTGCTGTTGACTTAAATATTGTTTGGTTTTGCTATTACTGTGCTTTATCTTCCAATATTATGCTTATTGATTCATATGACTGTTTTGATCCATTATGATGCTGTTTATCCAGTATTCATTTTGTAACTCTTACCATGCCTCTGCCTTTCAGCGGTGTTTTTCCTTCCTGGCTGAATTACCTGTGCCTGACCGTCTTCAACAACTTGCTGCTTGTATATATTCACCTAATTCTCCAAATAGTCCATCATTTTAAATGTAATCTCACTCTCCATGACATTAACTATCCCATTCAACTTGATGTATGTAAATTTAATGAGAATGCTGTCTTGTAAAGTCCACATCCATGAAGGAAAATATTGAGTCTAATGTTTGTAACTCAGTTGAGAAACAGTTCCCTCTCTGGCTGCCATTCTTTGCTTGACTGCTCCTTAGTGTTCTTGCTAGTTGCACGTATATGTTCATGTAATGAGATTACATCTTTTTTTCCTGTTTTGCCAAAGTAAATATGGAAAATACTTATTTTGTACTAATATTTTACAAGTCTAGGATGGAGTCAAGGTGCCTAAATTTGCAGTAGCAAACTGGTAATGCTTTCATTTATGGGAACTTCTGGCCTATCCATTCCATAGGAAGAATGTCTTGAAGTGTCTTTACAGCTGCTGGCTTGACCTTGTTTCCAGGTCAGCCTGCCACAGACCTAGGTGTGTCTCTGTGTTCCTCTGCATGGGCGCAGTACCACACAAATTCACCATGCTTGGTAGGTGACATTTGGGAGGCATCTCAGCTCCGTCCATCTGTTCCTACACCAGGTTCCGCTGGGCAGTGCTCAGTCATAGACTGATCCTGTCAATGCCATTGACTTTTGCGTGGTTCCAAATAGCAGAAAATTCCCCTAGAATCTTTACTTAGCCTCCCCAGCGTCAACATCTTATATTAGGATGATTACTAAAGCTGAGAAGTGAACATTGACGGAATATTATTACCTAAACTACAGGAGTTTATTTCTACTCATGTCTTGTCTGTATTCTAGGACTTGAGCCAGATCATATGTTGCATTCAGTCATCATATCTCCTTTATGTCCTACTGTCAGTGACAGTTCCTTATCTTTTATGATTTTGGGACACTTTTGAAGAGTCCTGGTTGTTTCTGTAAAGTGCTCTCAATTTGCATTTGTCTGACCTACTCACTTCTCCACCTTAATGATAAGGTGGAGGTATATTTTGGGAAGAATAGTGTGGAGGCCATGAACCCTTCTCAGTAATCATTATGTAGGGGTGTGGAAAAGCAGGGTGTGTCATTCTGTGTTTTAGCCTCGATCTTTTAAGGTGGAATTTGCTTCACTGTAAAGTTAAATTTTGTTTTTGTAGCTGACAAGAAACAAGACATTTGTATAGTCTCAAAATATCTCCTCAATGTGTCTTACTCTTTGGGTTATAGTTTAATTACTATCACTATTTTCTCAGATTGTTCTGTTTCAGTCAGAGCTCATTTAGGTTGGCTCTTATGTTTTATTTTTGGACATAGGGCTTGGCTATGTAGCTCAGGCTGGCCTTGAAGTTTTGTGTAGCCTAGACTGGCCTTGAGCTCACTGTGATCCTCCTGCCTCAGCCTCCCTAGTGCTGGGATTACAGTGTATGCCTGGTGGCTCTTGTGTTCCTTTGGTGTCCTTTTTTGGGCTTGTTTGGAGTCATGTTTTTCTACCTTCTAGTACCGCATCAGTTTGATCTTTTTAACTCTGGTCTTTGCTCCTGTGTATCAGTTTGTAAAAGAATATTTTTTTGTAGTATTTCTAATTTTTTTTGTGCCAATCAGACTAGCTAGCACAGTAAGGTGGTACAGTAGTAATTTTTGCTATAGATTTTAATTGGAAAATAATCAACTGAAGGAAAATACTTTTTTGATGTTGCAACTCTCATTTTCTCTTGGAAAACTGACTAAACATACATGAAGGTAGTGCTATGAATGAGGTAATTCATAATGCTTGTAGCTATGATAATGAAACTTCAACATAAGAATGGCATTCTCTTAAGACACACCAAACTTTTGGTGACTGCTGAGATATTTTGGATTATGTATTCTAAATAGCAAATCAATACGATTTTTCCATTTAAAGAGAAGACACAGTCATTGAAATTTTTGCTTTATTCAAATTCCTCACCAAGCCTTGCACTTTTGTGTATTTCTTATTCAGTAATTTGTGCATAATAGATATTTCAAGAAATAATAATATATTGGAACAAGTCGCCCCAGGGTTACAAACACCTGTAACTTCATTGTCGTGTATTTTGTACATATGCATTGGGGTAGGTGTCCTGACCTTTTAAATTTGAATGCAAAATCAGTTCATACACAGTGACTTTTAGTGCTTGCTTAGGTCATCATATAGGCATCTGTATTTATTCATTTCTAGGAGAAAAGAGGCTTAATTTTAGTATCAAGTAAATTATTTGCAGATGTTGTAGTGGATGCTGGTTGTGCTTTTTTAGGCTGCTCTACATACCCCAGGTGATGAATGTTGGCCCTCTAATAGCTCCTGGCTGCTGCCTTTTCCCGATTATCTGTCAGGATGTGTGGGGCCTAATGCTAAGGACTGGCTGAGCTGAGGGCGTAGATGCTGGTCTCTTAGGTGGCCCTGGGGTGCAGTTCAGGTTGAGGAAAGAACCTACCCAGGCCACATCTGGGTATATTTCTTTTTTCTCTTCACTTCCCTTATACGAGAGCATCCTCTCCATAGATCCATCTGTATTTGACTTTGTCTCAAGTCTCTACTTCTAGGGAATCTGACCTAAGACAATGGGGATATAATGTGATCATTTGAGCAAATACAAACTGAGAAATACATAGATTAATGACTCACTCTGCCTCTTCCACTCCTTTCCTCTCCATCCTTCCTACTGCCAGGTCATATTCTTGAATAGTCTTGAGAGATGCTTAATCCTTTTGAGATTGCAGCATAAACGTGCTTTTAAGGAAAAAACTCCCAATGCATTTTCCAAGGACTTCATCTTGTGAGGTTTTCTTCTTTTACCCCTCTTCTCCACAGCTAAAACAAATCTATTCTAAAAATCTTATTCTTCAATTAATACATATTTTTTCTCCTTATAATTCTCTTATTTCTTTCTTTGCTCTGTAAAGGGCAAGTCTTACTCTTGGTAATGCCATTTCCTCCTGGCAATATAGAGAAGGATGCCTGTTACATGCAGCTTCGTCCCCCGTGGGTGCTCCGTAGGGTATATGGTGTTATGTAGACTGCATGCTTTTTTGGGTGGTGGTATTATTTCTTCTTTATTTCCTTTTTGTTTTTTTCCATTGAGATTATTACCTACTTCTGTCAGGAAAGTAACTGCCTTTTTAAATAAGCAGAGTATAAGCTCGAGGGAAGCATTGGTAAAATTCTGGGTTTTCCCCTTAATTCCAGATACAACATTGTACTAATCAGGGTTGTCCAGAGAGATATACAAGGCTGTAGATAGATTGTTTGATATATGGAAGGAGTTTGTTAGAGGAACCGGCTTGCTAAATCAAGAAGCACAGATCATCACTGAGGAGGATGAGGGAGTCAGTAGAGGGCTCCTTCCAAGGCCAAATGGTAGGTAGGGGTACAAGTGCAGGGTATGAAGGTCCAAGCGTGTGTTAGGAGAAGCGCGTCCCCACCCTAGGAGAGAGAGCGAAATCACCTTTCCTTTTTTGGTTTATGTGTGTCCTCAGTTGATGGGTTAGTGCTGGTCTACGCTGAGGGTGTATCTTTTTTTTTTTATAGACAGAAGAATGGACACATATAAACCAAAATAGCACAAAACAATACAGGAAATATAAAATTATAGAGAAGATAGTAGGGAATTAGCACTAGATGCTGTATTACATAATGTTATCTTCACATTTGTTAACACAAAGACAATAAAGGAAATGCCAAATTATAGAGAAGATAGTAGGGAATTAGCATTGGATGCTGTATTACATAAATGTTATCTTCACATTTGCTACTCAGTTATACAGATGATGGCTTGTTTGATTAATCAGTTTTCTCCACCATCATGTCCATTGTTCTACCACCCAATCAGTCATCTTCCCTCTGATAATAACTATTCTTTTTCACATTGGGAAGAGACGTGGCTGCTTCAAATTATGCTGTAACAAACATGGGATGGTATATCTTCTTAATCAGTCCATTGATTCAAACGCTAAGCTCTTCTGGAAACAATCTCACAGCCAGCCATAAATAGTGCTTTACAAGCTGTCTGTGAATCCCTTAATCCAGAGGACTAACCTAACATTAACCATCACCTAAAATTAACCATTCCAGCCACCTACGTGTACTAAAAATAATGTCATCTGGAAAGCCTTTCAAAAAAGAAAGCAGTGACCTATTTTTTTCCCCTTTCTTTCACCTATCCTTCTTGAAATTTAATTTTAGCCATAACTAATGGACTTTCATTGTTTAGTATTCTGTATCTATTAAGTATTTTAATTAGCTCGTTAAAGAAGCTGAATTATATTTGACAGAGAATAAAAATATTGAGAAGAATTTAGAACAGAGATTTTCAATCCTCTTGGGTTCCCCCAACTTTCCTATTACTTTCTTCCAGTGAAATTCCTTTTATTTTTGTTTTTACTTGTCATGTAATAGCACATAATGTTGGGGTACAGTGATATTTTGACACGTGTACAATGCACAACCATCAAATCATGGTAATTAGCATATCTGCTGCCTCAAAATATTTATCATTTCTTTGTGTTGGGAACACTCAATTCTTTTAGTCGTTTTGAAATATAAAATAAGTTATTAACGATAGTCACTCTTCTGTGCTGTAGAACACAAGCATTTAATCTTCCTGTCCACCTGTGTCTTTATATCCAATGCCCATTGACCAGCCTTCTCTTTCTTCCTTAAGCCCTGTGCTTTGCAACCCCGGTAACCAGCATTCCACTGTTTTTCCTTGGAGATTAACATTTTAAGCTTCTCCATCTGAGTAAGAACATTTAGTGTTTGTCTTTCTATACCTGGCTTATTTCCAGTGAAATTATTTATTGATGGTGGAAGCAACTTACATTCATAATTTAAAAAAATTGGTATGTTTTATTGTGCTAGATAATAGTTTCTGTTTCAGTGTAAACAGTTGGCCAGAATACCCAAGCAAGTGCAGTAAACAAACATTTTTGAATCTCTGCTTCTTACCACTGTGAGCACAGCAGATTGTTACAGATATGCTCTTTAGGGATTTGAGTACCACAGACAGTATTGCCCTGGGATACTCAAATTTGAGAAATAAAGCAAAATTATTGGTAAAGCTTTTTTAGAAAAAGTTTAACTATAATTTTCAGAGTAGGTTGAGTCTTGGAAAGTTTAGTATGTGTTAAAACCATGCAGCACAAAGTATTTAATATGTTACAATTTATGTGTTCTATTGTACTGTTTGTATTTGATTCCATTGGCTTAGAGTGGGGGCTCTGATAGTTATTTCTCTTTTAAAGGTGTGTGACTGCAGGCTACAAGACAGTTTTTGTGTAGTGCAGGACTAACAGGAATGTCTTGCACACCTTGCCCTGGTAAATACCGATAGCTTCGTCCCAGTCACTGTGATAACCAAAATGTCCTCAGAATTTTGCAAAAACTGCACGTTAGGTGATGGGAAGGCCTCCTGAGAATCAGTAACTTGCATAAAGAATGAAAACAATCCCCTATTCACACAATTTCAAGGACGTTTCTAACTAGAGCAGCAAGAGCGGCACTAATTACTGCCTCATTTTTGGAGTGTCACATGGAACATCTTCTCAGTTCTTAGATATTTCTACCAAGGTGAAATGATGCCAGTTTTGACATTTAAGTGTTTGTAGTGTTTGGTGGCCAAAATTTGAGTCAGGGGTAGTATCTGATGAATGTAACACTTTTATACACTTGAAAGAAATTTGACTTTCTGGGTTCCATGAGTGATCCAAAGTCCTGATTTTTGTAGACCCATTCTGAGTGGATATGGAGTTTGCATCTGTTCATGCACTTTACATTTCATATCCTGTATCACCCCAGGGTAAGGTCAGAAGGAAATCCATTGAGCTGTCCTTCAGCCACGTCTGCTCTAACTTCAGGCTTTCCTTTTGATGCCAGAACAGCTCTTAAGCAATTTTATTGATAGCAATTCATGCATTTATGTGGATGTACTTACCTTGTACTTTTAGTCAGAATTAGTCCTGTACAAAGATATGGGATGCATATTTTGGTTGGTGCTGTGTTGAGAAAGGTTAAATTTTTAGGTGGTGCTTATTTTTATATGAGTGCAACTTTTATGTGATTAGATCATTAAGTAAGTTAACTAGCTAATATTTTTGACAGAACTCAGAAAGACAAATAAAATCATAGAATGCTTTTCCAGTTGTTGGAATCTGTAATGTACATTTGATGGTGATAGGTTCTTGTAGCTATCAGATATGGAAGATGGTGGTTTATTTACTTTTTAATTTTCATGGTACATAGCATCTCTTTCAAAAGCAGTACAAGATAGCTTCAGGTGCAGCTGTTGTAAAATAAATAAATATATTGAAATTGTGAATCCTAATGACCTCATGAAAGGCAGAAATCTGCAACTGTCTAATTATCTATAGTGATGTGAATGTAATTTTAATAGCCTGGTGTGAATTTAAAGTTTTTCTGGTAAGCACTTTACCTGTTAAAATGATATACATTACTTTCCTCTCTGTCTCTTTATTTTTCCTCTCTCTCTTTCCTCCGGGCAGAGCTACACGTAAATCATTCCAAAACAATTAATGCTGCTTTAGTCACAAATTATTGATTTTTCCATTCCTAGTGTATGTAGAATTGCTGCTTTCCTTAGATTCTAAAATCAGCCATTTTAATTGTGTTTTCCAGGAAGATATGAATTTAAACGAAGATAAAAAGGCACCATTGCGGGAAAAGGACTTCAGTATCAAAAAAGAAATGGTGATGCAGTACATTAATACTGCTTCCAAGACAGTAAGTAAAACTGTCAAGTTGAAAAATACTGCCAAAACATTTTGTAATGTGCAAAACAATGCATTTGTCTAATGAAGTGCGTAAGCTTGTGCACAAGTGCAATCAGAAGGCTTTGAATGTATAATTAAAGGCGCAAGTATTATAATAAATTTGTTTAATTTAAAAATACTTCATATCTTATAAGTTTTAAAATATTTTTATTTTTTGGCCAGTTGCTTTGCTAAGAAACACTGTGGTCTACTCTGAAAGATGTTTCCCTTTTAGTGCCTAAAGATAGTTACTGATTTCCAATGTCACTTATAAATTGGGATGGTATTTGTATTATAGAAAAGGCAGACTGATTTTACTCTACTTATACCAGAATACATAACAGCATATTTTAATGTGAGTCTCCTGATGGATAAAATTATCTTTTAGCAAATTATAAATGTGAGTATTGAAAGGAGCATTAAGTCCACTCGTGGTTGCCCGTTTTCCAGGGAAACATGAAATCTATGGGCGGAAGTAATGACTAGATGTCTAAGAAACCATGACCGGCACACAGAATCAATAGCATTTATTTTATGGAAAAAATGAGCCTGACTACTAGTTGTCTGCAAATTGTGAATAAATGGATTTGATGAAAAATATAAAATGGAAGCCAAAGAAGCTAGAGACAGTAGAAAATGATTTTGACTGAATTTATGATAGAATTGGCGTAACGAACAGTAGCTTAACATACAGTACTAGTTTTCATTGGACACGTTAACCCAAGACCAGGTTACAAGCATATAAGTTATTTATACTTACTTCCATCTGTCTACTAGACCAGTCGTGACTCTAAGGTATTTCTTTTGGAAGAAAGACTCGAGTGATGTTTAATTTTTAAATATGCCTCATGTTCTGGCAGCCTTGATCTTCAATTGTAGACAGTGCTGTGCTTTTTCCAGCTCTTTATACTGATGGTCTCTGTATAGTGCAGTTGTAAGACTGATGCTAAAGGCTTTTGTCCCTTTATGATGTATAGATATCACACATCAGCTTTAGGGGTGTAGGTGTCAGCTCACATGTATTGGGTCTGCTTATTTATCCTGTTTGAACGTAGGTATTTTATTTTACATTTCTGATGTTTAATTTTCTAATCCATGTAATGGGAATACCTACATCATAGGCTCATTGTTAGCATTCAGTGAAATTGTTTAAGCCATTATAAGAACATAATATTTTAAACTGGTGATGATGTCTTGTGTAGAGGGGTAGTAGTAGAAATTGTTTACTTTCTTTGTGATTTGTTTCTGTTCTTGCTATTGAAATCATTATATCATAATTAAAAATATAGGGAAAGCTACAGGTAAAGGTACATATTTGCTATTTGTGAGTCTACATTTTAAAGACATTCATTTGTTCATTTAACTTGTATTTACTCAGTGTCTATATGTCAGACAGCTTTCTGAGCCCTGAGATGGAGACTAGGGTGGTCTCTCCCTCTGTCCTGTGGCACAGCTTGAGACACAAATACACAGGTGACATGTGGTTTTCAAAAAACAAAGCAGAGTGAGTGGAAGTGGTGAACCCTTTCATATGGAGAAGTTGCGGAAGCCTAGGGAGCTGTAAATCTAGCAATTTTATTAAGTTACATCCATTAGAACTGGTTATGTCACATAGAATGGGTTTAGACAACCTTGGGACATTAATACATTTAAATTCTGGATTTGGGATAATAAATAGACACGTTAGAGAACAACAATCCTTACGAAGTTTCTGGACTTGTAAGAGCGGCTTTATTTTAGTTTGTATTCACTTATTTTAAATTTTAATCCTCTAATTATTTTGGACTAAGGTTGGAATTTATTTACCAGAATTAGGTAATTAAATTATCAGGATTGAAATAGATTAGTTATCTAAATTGTGATTACAGCATTGACTTATTTAATTAGTGTGTGGAGGATCATGGCTTTTCCTAGGAGAGTTCTGGATAATTTGGCAGATGGTTAACATTATAGAAAGTTGAAGCTGACCAGTCACTTTTTGTTGTGCAACAGAAGCACAATTAACTCTAGCATACAGATTTTGTCCTACCACTTTATTTACATTATTGAATATTGAAAATGCTACTGTGAGGAGAACAGAATCAAATTCTGGAGCAGATATGGGGAATTTGTGCCACATGTACTTTTTTTTATGATTTTAAGCCTTATCATTTGCCCTGAGATTCTTTTTTTCTTTTGTGTATATGTGGTTTAAATTACTTTTTGGAAAACAGTACTCATGCTTGCAGTCTATGATGGAAAAATGTTTCCAAATTATTAGCATAAGAGTAGATCTCAAGTAGAACTACTAAGTTCTAAGTGAGTCTAAGTTTGGTTTTTAGAACCAAAAAATACCACCAGTCAATCTAGCTTATTCCTAAGATCTTGGGAACTTTGAGTTTAGGTTGCTAAGTAGCAACACTGAAATTTTGCAGTTAGGAAGGGTTATGGACTCTTATTAAGCAATTATCATGCTAAAGGCCAACACCACTAGACTGGTGCTTTCCTTACTTCCAATGGCATGGGTGTGTGATCCAGGTTTGCTTAGCGCAGTCAGGTGGGTAGCTCTCCTAGGGGGCTTCTGAGACTGGTTTCCCTTCTTCCTTTAAGAGTCCTGATCAGGACAGCCACTTTTTTCTGCCAGTGGAACTGATGTAGAGAGGCTGAGGGATTTTTAAAGTACGGCATCATGAATCTGCTGCTCTCCCCTAATGGAGTCCTGTTTCCATGCTCTTCTGTGCTTCCTGTTTCCATAAGTGGCGCATTTAAGCTGCTTGGAGTTCTTTTCTTTGCACGATGTGGCCTGATATGCCATCCACAGACCCTTTTATCTCTGTGGGATCTCTCCATTTCTGGTTCACTCCAGAAATTGTTATTTCCACTCAAGGAGCGTGGTGAAAGTCCTCCCCTCGCTTTGGCGCTCTGAGAGTGTGGGAAAGGGGCACCACAGGGCTCTGGTCACACGCTGTCGTATGACTCACCTCGGATGGCTAACAGCAAGTTTATTGTAGAAAATGTCTTAGTTTTCTGTGGTTAGCCAGCTGGAAAGCGAGTCTATTGCACAGATTTGGTAAGGACCTTGAAAGTGGGTGTGACGTGACAAGCAAAATGCAAGTGTGTTGTAATCTAGAACAGAACAGTCTTCTATGCCACAACTCCTGGAGAATTTTCATTGTTTTTTATGCCAGGGGACTAGAAATTAGAACACCAATCTGCTATACGAATGTACATAATACTTAACCATAGTATATTTCTTCAGTGTGTCTTATCTATTTTTCTTTTTCTCCCCTTAACATGATTAAAGCACTTCTTTAGATATTATTAAAAGATAATTTCTGTAGCTGAGATTCTTGTGGTTTAAGTGGGCAAACCAAAGTTTAGGAGACTTGCTGTCCTCACCTGCTTTTCTTCTTTCTCTTTTCGGGTGGGTGTTTCATCTCCTGTGGTTGAGATATTAGTGTTTATCTTAGTGCTTATTTTCTTATGTGTACTTGGATTAAATTTAGGATGAGCTGTCTCTGGGTATATTATGCTTGATTAATACGATAAAAATCTCCCATGATGGGTCACAGGTGATCACATAGTAACTTATACACAATTAACATACATGTTACAAAGGATTCTTGTTCAGAATTGGATTTAGACCCATAAGATCATTTTCCCCTTATCACAAAAGATTAGAAAACATAAACTGTAAGGTATACCATTCCCATTTGTTGAAGCGAAAGCCTTGAATTTGCTGTTTTGAGCATAGGTATTTTAGGGTAATCTGTGGCCATAGGAAAGTGGAAAAGGCCCAAGATGCCCAAGTCTCTCTCAGAAAAGTGAAAGTAAACCCCTGACAGGCGTGGAGGACGCTTGAAGGGAGGGAAGTTCAGGGGGACTTACTGAGTCTGAGAAGCATCAAGATGGTCAAGTTTGGGAGCTAAGAAAGGAGAAGCAGAAAGATGTGTGGTCCTTTGTGCAGTGATAGGGTGTCTGGGGAGGGCAGAGAGAGAGAGACAGACAGAGAGAAAGAGATAAACAGAGACAGACAGAGATATTGACTTAAAGGAATTTTGAGAAAATTTATCTTATGGTATGTATTGTAGTATGTTTGGCAGAACCCTTTGACAGAACTGAACATTTGTTCATTAGTATTTTAGGATTGTCTTTTTGCCATAATTTAATTTTGTGTATCATGACGATAAACTGCCCAGACAGTTTACTTATTGCATGGGTTACTGCTGCCTGATAGCATGTAGTCTTTTTGCCTGTACCATTAAGTATGGAAAAATGCTTTAAAAATTTCAAAATTTATACTTGTCCTTCTGGTTAAAAGCCCTTCTAAATACACTACCACTGAATCAGATGTTGTCACATGCTCCCTGCTCCCCTGCCCTGGTTGTCACTGGCCTCTCTTTCTGTTGCAGGGACGTGGTCATTACAGCGGGGCTGCTGTCCTGTAAGGAAGACCTAATCTTGCTCTTAGTAGTCCTACTGAGGACATCCATCCTTTAGTTTTATTTGTTCAGATTTTCCCGTTCTGATTCCTTTGCAAGAAAGGCAGAACTCTTCTTTTATAAATGTTTTCTCTGACTTTGTTTTCAATTTTTGTCTTTCCTAAGGTGATTTCTCTATGACTATGAGGATTCCATGCTGTTTATTGGCAAAGTTTTGATAGTGTAACTTTATTCCTTGAACTCTTTCTTAAAAATGACTGTAATTTTTGCCTAGACTTTTAAGATAAGAAATAAAGTTAAATATCAAGAATTGTAGAATGTAACTTTGGAATGGATGTGAAGGACCATTAACAGATTTAAAGCAGTGTGATGAAATGACTTTGAGTCTGAGTTGAGTGCCCAAGAGTAGGACTATAGATTCCCCTGCATGGTTGTAGATGTGCAATACTGTATATTTGTGTGTATGTGCACACTGATGTGTGTAATACAGTGTTTAAAAGTATTTTTAAGTATCTTTTTTTTTTTTTTTTTTTTTTTTTTTTTTTTTTTTTTTTTTTTTTTGGTACCGGGAATTGAACTCGGGATCCTGTGCTTGCCAGACAGGCATTTATGCCACTGAGCTATACCCCGGCTCTTGAAGTATCTTCTCATGGTACCACTTGTTTTAACTTTGTGAGATGTGACATTATCAAATATGGAGGACATACTTTTCTGCAGAATGAGCTTTCTGGGGAAAGAAGTAAATTTTGAGGAAATATTAGTTACCTACTCAGATTTGTGTAGCGTTCTTTTAAATGGAAATCTACAGTCAATTTGTTTTAGCATTGATTTGTTAGTATGTAGTAGTATTGAGGGCACATTCATATCTTAAATGTCTACTTGTTCAGAGTTCAGTTTCAAGCGTAAGTTTTAGAAAATACTGTCAGATACATGTAAATCAAGTTCTTTTTGTTTTCTCTGACTTTTTGTTGTTAAAGAGGTTTGTACTTCAACCACTAGAAACTTAGAAGAACCAAAGTTTTACGTGTTCTTGATAAGGTTAACATCAATTATTTTTTGCCTGATAGTTCAGGTTAGATACAACAGCACGACCCTGTAAAATAAAAGCTTACTAAAAATTTATGGTTGGTGTAAGAGTGTGTAACAACAGTGTTCTTGCTCGTGTTACTCTGCCTGTTGGTCTCCAGGTCTTGCTTGCTGAGTAGTAGAAAATTTCAGCCTCAGGCCACTAAACCAATTTCTTGTTTCCTTATAGGCTATCTGGCATTTTAATTTCCATTTCTGTTTATATAGGGCAGATTTTATTCATGGCAATTAAAGTTATCTTCCAAAAACTCTTTATCTACCTTCCGTATGAGTTGTTCGTGGGCACCACCAGTGGCGTTTAATAGTTTGCTATCACTGGACTGTGTTACTCTTTAGGTAAGAGATGATGCTGATGAAACCAATCATATTTTCTTTTTTATAGGAAGAAATTATATTACGTTCAAATAAGAATTATGTATTTTTGGTCTTTTAAAAATGTTACATGTTCGGATCCTGTGGCGGCTGGAGGGACATCAGGTTGATTGGATTTGGAGTCTGCTTGGACAGCTGGTTGAGCACACGTCTGGGTGTGTTTTGGGCCGTGGGTACGTGGCTCTGCAGTGTGCGTCTGGCCGCTGGCCCCTCCCTCCCTGCTTTGCCCCCGGCTCTGGTTCTTGCTGTCGGGAACTAAGCAGCTCTGCTCTGCCACGCATGTCCACCATGACTCCTGCCGCGGAGCCAGCGGACTGTAAACTGAATACGCTTAAAACATGAGCAAAATTGAACTTCTCTTTTATGTTGTGGGTATTATACCCAGCAATAGGAAAGCTGACTAATATAGGCCTCTTTTGTTTTATTATAGTTTTGTTTTTCAAGAACTCACCAGATATAGAAAAAGTGTTATTTGCTAGCTGATTTTGATGGAGTTGTGCCAGGCTGCTTATACCAATTGTTGGCATTACAGGTCATCTGAGTTTGTTTTCATGTTGGTCATTTAGTTGTTTCTTGATCTAAGACATGTAGTTTTGATCACACATACTTTTCAGATTTTTTGAAATAAAATTAAAGTTATGTCTGATAACCATGTAAGTAGTAACGAGTTGGAAAATGCCAGTAAGAAGAGACATGCAATTATGGTAGAGATGAAAGTAACGAGCAAATGTTCACAAGGAGTGAACTTTTTGAAAGAAGGAGTACTTTGGAAGGAAAAAACGAAAGCAAGTAAGAAAAGTCCTACGTATATGCAATCGTGTTTCAGGGAACAAAGGGAAAGGTAATTGGTGAAGTAAGGAAAGAGGAAAGGGCCAAGAACATTCAATCTTGAAGCGTATTAGAATTATCAGAGAAATTTTATATCTCAGATTCTAGGCTGTACCATTTAACAATTACACTAAAATTCTGTGGATAGGACCCAGGCATTCCTACTACAGACATCTCCCCTGTGAACTTCTGGTCTGTGAGAACTGAGCCTCATTGTAAATGACCCTTAGTGTCACATTAATTTGATAAAAGACTGAGCTTTGGTAGAATTTAAAGGCTAGGCTGGGGGATCATGTACTAGTGAAACACCGTGGCTTCACAGCTAGTCTGCATGTGCATTACATCTGCGTATGTATTTACGTAGCATAAATACTATAGCTATGAGGAATTTCTCTGTGGCACTTGGCACCTTACAGAAATCATCATGGAGGATGATTATCTGAGAGGAGAACCTGTTCCATTTTAACAGATGATGCCCCTAAGAATAGGAATCAGCTAGGAAGGGATGGATTTGCTTATTTTTGAATCTTTACCTTCCTACTTGGTGCATTAAACTTACATTACTAAGTTAGTGCAGACTTGATGAATTTAGTTGAGCTTTTCTTTCAGGTTTTAGTTATGTTTAAATGGAATGATTCTATACACACTTAAGTCCTTAATGGGTTAATAGTCTTGATGTACACAAAGCATTTGTTTCAAATTTCATGGCTCCCCAATTTGTTAATGTGTTTTGTAGGGTGCAGTACAGTAGGCCTCCCCTTGAGAACATAAATACGGTAGGCAGAGCATCTTATCAGTGTGATACAAAATTATTTTTTAATCTCTTCATTACCAGAAACCTTTCCAGGGTAGATTAAGCAACCCAGGGATCTGTTGTGGGATTCAATGAAGTACAGAAGACAAAACAGTCCAAAAGTAAATTACTTACAGACAAAAGTAAATTCAGAAAATCTTAAGTGTAGACCATTCCTGCTATGCTACTGTTACATTAGATTTTGTTTGTAGGCTTTTTTTGGGGGAAAGCTGTGCTGTATTGTTTTGGTAAGCTTAAAAACATTCTCTGGCTTTAGTTTTGTAAAGAGGGGCTCTACTGTACTCTTTTAGTAGACATTTAGTAGTTGTTAGATTATTTTAATATACTTTAGATCTGATACGATATTCAGTCATCTCCATGTTTTGTAGGTGATGGGAAGGCTCAGGGAGTATGTGATACTGTCAGTTACCCCAAGTTAGTGCTGCGGCTATGCCAAAACCAGACTGTTTTTCAGTGAGAACACTTAAAATATACTCTCAGCAAATTTTATCCTTGCTTATTTTGTTTGCTTCTTTTTTTTTGTGCTTCTAGAGATTGAACCCAGGGCCTCATGTATGTTAGGCAAGTGCTCTACCACTGAGCTACCATATACAGTACTCGTAGCTCCCCCTCAGCACTTGTGAAATAAAATAAAGACATAGAAAACAACATAAAACATGTTATCAGTCATGCTGAGAACATCCCTGATTAATAAACAGAACCTTGTCAGCTATCCCAGAAAGCCAGCTCTGTCATAGTGAAAACCTCCCTTCAGATTTGTGTATGTTTTCTTCTAAAAGCAATCCTTGCATTTCCTTACAGATTCTCACTCAAAACCTACCATAGTTTACATTTACATGTGTTTAAAAATGTGGACTGCTTCTTTTATCTTTAGATTCCCCATTCTTGAATACACTGTAGCTTTGGTTGATTTGTGTGTATATGGGAAGCTAACATATTTCTCCTTTCTGTGTATTTCCTGCAATGTGGCTGCTAGATTAGGAGGTTGGATTAGATTTAGAAACTTGGGTTTTGATCCCTTTAATAAGAGATAGAAATATTATATTCTTTTATCAGGAGTTACTTTGTAATGAACATTCTATAGTTTTATCTGTTGGAAACTTTTATAAATGGGACATTTTGTCTTGTAGTACCTAATGATACAGGAAATTTGGGGTAAATGGTTAATTTTTCTATTTGCTAGTGTTTGAGATAGTGAATGTGTTTTCTACCATCCTCTAAGCAGATATTAAGAAATTTTTTTCACAATTCTTAGTGAAGCTCAGATTATCCTGTAGTTGGTACTGGGACTTAGTCTAGTTGGCTCCTGGTCATTTGGCACGACCCTGGTACCTCTGGATTGTCTCATTCTTACCTGGTAGGATGATCTGGCTCTGCTATGTATTTCTTATAGAGACCCAGAAGGAACCATTTCCTGTAGTGTGAATGATATTTCAAGAGACAGAGGTACTTATTGATAAAGGGTCACCTGCTGTTTCTGTGTCTTTCTAGCAGAGGAGATAGCAAAAGAGAAAGATGTGCACACATGTATTTAAGAAGTTTGCATGTGCTGTCTCCCCCTCCCACTGCTTTTGTTGTCCTGTCTCCAAACTGACTGAACATATAACCATTACATTTCACCCTTCTAATTCCTCATTTATTCTTTGCTTCCACGAGTGACTGTATTTTAATGCTTCCTCCTAGTCCTTTTGTTGATCTTTTTCTAGGCATTTTCTTTGCCTGAAGTTTATTCTTCAGTAGATTTCTCAGAAGGACTCATGGGAAAAATACTTCCAAGTTTTGCATGTTGATGGCAGTCTATGCCCTTTATTGTTGAGAGTCACTTTTATTGGACATAAATCTGCCTTAAAAATTGTCCCTTCCTTTGGGACCTTAAATAAGTCATACTATTTCATTCTAGCATCAAGCATGACAGCATTACTGTCGAAAGGCTGCCAATAACTACTTTATATTTTTTATAGGTTACTGTCTTTTATTTGGATGCCTGAGTTGGGATTATCAAGTATGTAGTACACTCTTACATTATTTCCTTTTAAATCTTTCTCTCAGTGTCATGGATGTATTTTCTGTCTTTCCTTCCTTCTAAAGAGTCTATTTTTATATGTTGCATTTTTGTCTGTCTTTAATATGCCATGTTTTCCTAAATGTTAATTTTACTTTTAAAGCTCTCGTTTTGCTGGAGCCATAGCTCAATAGAGTGCTTGCTGCGATCATGTGGAGTCCTGACCCCCCCCCCCCCCCAATTTCTTTCATATTGGAATTGTGTCTATTTATTTTTGTCTTCTGTTATTTAGGTTTTTTTTTTTTTTTTTGTCTTTTTGAGACAAGGTCTTGCTATGCAGCTCAAGCTGACTATGAGCTCACCTTGTAGCCCCAGGCTGGTCTTGAACTTGTAGTGACCCTCCTTGCCTCAGCATCTGGAGGGCTGGGATTACAGGTATGTGCTACCACGCCCTACTAGTTTCTGTTTCTTAAATTATTTTTTATCTTATTTTCCTCTGAGTTCCCTCGCATTGTTTAGTTTCATGCTTTGCTTTGCGTGTTTGTTTCGTATTTCATTTATTCTCTCAGTTCTTTTCGGGTCATTGTGAAACTGTAAGTTACAGTTTGTCTTTGGAGGGATCTTCTGCTCAGTTTGATTTCACGCTCAAGCGTTCTCCCACTGTGGAGTCCTGTCTTGGAAGGGAGCCGGGGGCTGAGTGTTGGGGTCTCCTGAGGTCTTTGGGTCCCCTGCAGTCACTTGCAGTTGCGCTCCCCACTGGTATTAGCTCTTCTCAAATTGCCCTGCTGAGATTTTAGTGAGCACCTCTGGGCCATTTCAGGGCTCTGTCTTTGTTAAATTTACTGAGCGCCTTGTTGGTTCCTGTGCTTTCTTCCACACAGACATTGACTGTGAAGGTATCATGACTGTGGGTGGTTTGTGTGTAACTGCTTGTATTTTGAGAACAGTGGAGAGGAAAATGCAACAGTTGTTCAATATTGTAGGCTAAAGTTATTTTTTCTCTTTCTGTGAGTATCCAACGAGTTTCCAAAACTATAGTGCTGCTGTCATGTGCCCAGCTCCTTCAGTCTTCTGATGTTGAATCTCATGTTGTTTTATTTTATGCCACTTTATATCTTCCCCCCACACCCTTTTCTGGAGAAAAAAATGATGATATACAGTATTAAGGAATGGCACTTTTCTGTATAGCATTAACTAGACAGCTCTAGGTTTTGCTGTTTATTTCATCTGTAAATTTCATTAAACCTCTTAATGGTCCATGACCTACAGACGGATTTAAGGAACATGATAATTTTAGCTTTCATTTCTGTGCTGTTTGTACAGTGCTATCATCTCCTCATGTGGTTTCAGAACCTTATGTGGGATGCATCGTCTTCTGTATCCCACTGATAACTGGGAAGTTCAGCCTGCCCTTCAGTGTTATGTTCCACCCCGGAAAAATAGGTCTCATCTGCTTGTGTCTGTCTATAAGTTAGTGAGTGTGTTAAATCTATCACAGCATGAAATCACTTCAAGTGCTGTGAAAGACTATCGTAAAGAATTTAAATTGATTGCAGATGTTGGTGCAATTAAGCAGGCCTGATGAGCTAAGAATCATGTTTCTCAGATTTGAATATGAATACATTTAAAAAAATTACAGTGATGTACTCTGTGTAAATGGAGTTCATGGGCATCTGAGAGTTTCTATCACCTTCTGTTTTAAAATGGTTCAGAAACATGAAAGTGATATGCAACCCCTTATGCAGATATTTGAAGTATTCGTTTTAGAATAAGCCTGTATTAATCTGTTCTAAGTGTGTAGTTCTATGCCATCCTTGCTACACCGAGCGGTGAACTGACACTGAGTGATTATTTTTTCCTTCTTTCATTTGTCTACCAATTAACGTATCTCCGTTTAGTGCCTATACTTCATTTAAAATTTATTCCACAGTTAGAGAGAGAAGTGTAATGTCATTTCATCCTCATTTTTTTTTTAAAAAAATTGAGTATGGCAAATAAACCAAATGAAAGTGTACATGACAGATGCATAGGACCTTTGACCCTTGATGTCAGATCAGTGAGTGGTAGAACTCCATCTACCTTAAGTTGCTTTTGCTTTAACTACTGAATTATAAAATAAAATTTTGTGTTTATTATTTGAAAAAGTAGCACATGGGGTTGCAAATTAGGAAGCAAGTTCTGAAATAAGACTGTAACAAGATTAAGTAGAGTGTATGGTGTGTTCATTTTCAATTTACTTCAAATTGATCTGTTCCTATTAAATAATTAAACTAATCAATTTCTATAACACATTGTAAATTGTTATGGACATTAAGATTTTATTATATATACAGTAGTATAAAGTAAAAAATGGTGAGTAATTGCATTTAGATACTCCTTAAATACTAAGAAAATTACTGACATTTGAATTATAGTAACATTAATGATTTTAAATAGGAATAAAGAATACATTATGTTTTGGCTACAAGGTGAAAATTAAAGTTGCACTGTACGATATTCTATAAAAGCTCATTTTGTTCTGTTAAGTTAACCATTGTATGGCAGACTGCTTTATTTTCAGGTGTTAGAGATGTATTCTTTTGCTTCCAGCTCTACTCCTCATCTACTAAATTATACAACTTAAAGGTTTTTGGGGGATGGGATATGGGAAAGCTTGGAATAGAGTCAGTTTGTGAAGTCTCTTGTCAAAGCTCAAAGCAAGTGCAAAACCGGGCCCCGTGAATAAACGTTCCAGCTGAGGCCTTCTTACATGAGTCAGACCTGGGGTCAACAGGGAATACCTCTGAACATCATAAAAATACGTGTGTATGCCAATCTGTGGATCCAGAAACAAAATCTTTGATAAGGAGTGACTCCTGCTTTGGTTCTTCAAACCTAAGACCTGCTCTTGAAAGATCATCTGTAATTACCATTTGTTTGCACTCTTAAGTGAAGCCTGAATTTATATTTGTAAAGCAATAAATGTTTAGGCTTATCAGAGATGTATACAGTTTATAAAGTATGACTTTTTTCAGTTGTCTTACCTCCTCCTAATTTGAAACAAGTTTCTAAAACAAATTACTGTAATCTTGTCTTTCTGAAGCATGAATATATTGTATCACAGGAAAATTTCCTTTGAATTCCCACATATGATTACATTAGCAAGCACAGATCCGTTACTACTTTCACAAATAGTTCGAGGCACAAAGAATCAACTTGGTATGCACAGAACTCGATGTATGCTGCCTACAGCTTGCTTTAGGTGCCTGTCCCTGCGTGTTATAGGGTAATGGGAGGCCTAGTACTGCATGTCTACTTTCGGAAACTTAGAGGTCACTTTCGTTTTATTTTTTTTTTTGTTTTTCTCCCTCCCTTTTCTGTTTAAGGTCATAAAAATACTTCTATGCACCTGCTACCTTCCCCCCCACCTCTGTGATTTTTTTTCTTCTAGAAATTTTACTCTTGCCTCTCCTCCCAACTAAGAGGTTAAATTATCCGCTTTCTCCTGTCCTTTATAACTGGAGCTACTGTACCCATTCAGGAGTGGTCTGGGAGGGACAGGAACCACTGCTCTTGTCCGGAGATCATGCTCACCATCATGTGCTGGCAGTCCTGAGTTCACACGGATCATGTCTGTTCTACTTTTGCTCTACTTTTTTCTTTCTTTTTTTCTTGGATTCTAGGGATCAAACCCAGAGCCGTGTGCATGCTGACCTAAGCGCATGCTCCGCCACTGAACTGTACTCCGGTCGTAACTTCCTGTTCTTCCTTATACGGTTCCTCTGTTCTTGTGCGGCTAACCAGACTCTGTTCTGAATTATAAAATTTTTTTTTTTTTTTTTTCCGGTACCAGGGATCGAACTCAGGACCTTGCGCTTGCCAGGCAAGCACTTACGCCACTGAGCTATACCCCCAGCCCCAAGACTCTGTTCTGTTTAGCCAAATTTAATTAGCCTCTCAACTTGAGTGTGCTGTTTTGACTTCAGCATTGCTACTCCCCTTGCTGTTGGATTAGTGATCAGGGTCTCTGTTGTGCCCCAGCTCTCTCTGTTTATGGGCTGGACTTGGACCTAAAAGACATAAAGACGTGAGTCAAGGCTGATGGATCTCTGTAAGAATATTACTCGTGTGAATTCATCATTGTCAGCATGATGGGGACTTCGGAGGCTCACAAACTTGACTGACCAACATGCTAAGGTTCACTATGCATTTCATTAGCGATGTGAAATTTAAACTAGTGTACACACTGCTGTTTAAAAACTCAAATGTTACTTTAGTAGTTTACAATTTTTAATACTATTAAGTATCTTAGATTCTGTTTCGCTGTAGTCCAGATTATATGCGAAGTCAAGTGATAGAGTTGTGTGGTATGCTGGATGATCTTTGGAAGCAATGAGCCATAGATCTAGATGGATCCTGAAATTGTGCCTGTAGCAGCCTGTGAGTCGTCTGTCTTAACTGTTCTCGTGTTTCACTTAATTAATGGGATAGACTAGAACTTCCATGAAGGTGGGATATACTTGCCACAGTATAGACTGGACATTGGCGTTAATGTTTTGGGGCACCTGCTTCCTGGGGAGCACCAGTAGGACTCTGCGGAACTCTGGGTCTCTGGATATGTCTGCAGGTACTAGGAAGACACTTCCTCCTATGATGTGTGCTCAGTGCTCTCCATGTGCCTTTTCAATGAAAAGGTCATATTTTTAATGGTAATAAAAATAAATTATTTTGAGGTCACATTTGATCTTGTTAACATATGTGTAGTCCCTTGGATCTTTTTAATGTCAGGGTTTATATTTGGTATCTATATTTTTCCTAATTTAATTTCAAATTTCTACGTTAATTATATTTTAAGGCTTGGGGGTATATTATATTTGACAAATTTATATCCCCTTAAGTACATTTCTTGCCTGGTTACATTTTAGAGGAGACCGAGACAGGAATTTGTGTCTCAATTAACTATTTTGATTTTATAGCTCATGATCTTTATGTATCTCCTGTCAGCTTCGAGAATTTTCTTAGGACACAAAAGTTGTTTAACGTTCTTTGATTTAAATGACTAAATGATTAGAAATTCTAAGAATAACTTGTTTAGTAATCAAATGACGTTCCAAGTATCATTCATTTACTTAGATGCTCAAAGGTCAGATTATTTAAATCAAAGCTACAACTTAAAAAGATAAAGATGAAGTAGTTGCCAATGTAGAATAATTTACTATCTTATTGCTTTGTCTGGTCTACTTAAATTTAAAAAAGGTATATTGATTTCTAAAATTTTTTCACATTACATTCTTTGGAAGGAATGCTTTTATAGTACATAATCAGAGAAGCCTTCCAGCTATATGGACAATAGAAACAAAACAATGAAGTAGAATGGCTTTACATAACTACTTTAGGATAATGCTCATTTAAGATTAACAACAAAATCCAAGGTAAGCATGTGAGTAATTAGGACTTTGGAAGGGTATTCAAAATGTAGTAGTTTTAACAATCTTTTTTTTCTCTCTTAGAGGTGATACATTGTTGTAAAAAAAGTTGTTGTAAAAAATACATTTTGTTGTATTCAGAATGTAGTAGTTTTAACCATCTTTTTTTTCTCTCTCAGAGGTGATACATTGTTGTGAAAAATTCAGAATATGCAAGATGTCCTGAATAAAGAGGCAAAATAACCATACTAATCAAATATGGAGAACTCAGCTAAAATACTAAGGTTGTTTTGATTTTGCAAAGGCATAAGAAAGAATATGATAGTATAACTAAGGTAATACAAATGTTATATATGTGACTTTTCCTCCTGTGCTAGCCAGAGTTGCAGTGGAAGGCCGAAGTCCAGGAAGGCAGGCAGTAGAACAGGGCAGCACGAGAAGAAACTGTGACACTGATGGTGCTGCCCTTAGCTTGACGTCTGTTTTATAAGGGTAGGATCACACGGAGAGATATATAGGTCTAGATTCAGTCTTCTGCATGAAGATCACCAGTGTCCCCACCATCACTTACTAAGAGGTGGTTTTTTTCTCCGAGTATGTTTTTGGCTCCTTTGTTGAAGATCAGATAATGAGAAATAGGGAGATAGATCTTTTCCAAATGGGAAGGGGACCAAGAGATGCAGGGATGGGTGAGAGAAGCGGGCAGGAGATGAGAGGTGAAGTGAGATATGTTCGGTGTATGTACCAACTCGCTATGATGAATGTAATCACTATGCACTGCAGCATGCACTAGTACATGAGAACTGAAATAAAATAAGCTCACAGTTATTCAAGGAGAGGACGATAGATATAGGAACATTATGTGGGGAAAGGTATCAGATTGTCGTGTGTTATTTTTGGTTTCTTGTGAATGCCTTGAGCCCAGTGAGTGAGTGTTGGAGAGAACTTCTCAGATGTGGATGTGTGTCCCTCAGAGTTTGGGACATGGGTATTTGACCTGTGTTCTGTTTGCATATGATAGGCAATGGCTCTGTGAACTGCTTTGGTGGCAAAGCAAGTAAGGATTAGACCTATTGTTGAAGCAGGCTGGACTTGCATGAAATGTTTTGTTTTTAATTTATTAGTGCATGTTTGCTGTACATAATGAGTGCATTCATCATGAGCTGGTACATGTGCATAACACATCTGAATTCTTCTTACAACTACTTCCCCTCTTCTCCCTCTCTGCCCCATCTCTTGGTCCCTTCTCATTTGCAAAACATCTGTCTCCTTGATTCCTATAAATCTTTGGTTTTCTGTGGACCTTTTTTTGAGCTATCTTGGAATGAGTTTTATTTAAGCGGACCATCTGCCTGTGCAGTGACCTGAACCTGGAGAATCTATATAGGGTGGACTACTAATTCTTCAGGTCATGGCACTCTGAGTAGCGCACATAAGTATCCCACAGGGGTAGCTGTCTACTGCAGAGGCTAACAGCGATACTTCAGGACAGCGGATTTCTGCATCTTCCCCTTCTTCCTCTTCCACTTCCTTCTCCCTGAAGGTGCTGGAGGAAGCCTGTTGTGTCAGGATGGTGGAGCTGAAGAACGAGGTGGGAAAATGGTGAAGTTCCACCACCCTGTTCATCCTGACAGATTTCCTTGTCTGATGAGGCCTATACTGAGGGAGGGGAGAAACTTTGAACTACTTAGGAAAGACTCACTTTTCCTCACTAGGCTTACTCACATGAAAGTTAGAATATCATTCTGAGGTAAAATTGCTAGGAATAACATTGGCATGACAGAGCATTCTGAAGTTTAAATATTGAAGTTACAGAATAGATGAGTACATTTGCTAGTAAACAATTAAACTTTTTGTATGCATAGCAGAGGTCAGAGAGTGAAAACTTTGGGGGAGGGGAAGAAACCCAGAAGAAAATATTCACTGCGTATAAAAGTGTAAAGAACACCTACAAATCATTAAGAAAAAATGAACAACTCAATAAGAAAGAATTTGTTTAATGTGAATGAGCAATTCACCCAACAAGAACTACAAATGACAGACAGCTTTTTGAATAGATGTTTAATCTTAATACGTAAAGCAAAACAGGTATGGAGAGCATTTTTTATCTGTCAACATAAAAAACTAAAAAGATTGCTGACTGTAATTGTTGGTGAGGATATAGACATATATCTCACGGTAACTTTTCCAGTATAATTTGCCAGTATCTTTCCAATTTGTATATTCCATATTTCTACCCTTTTGAATCTAGTTTTATCAAAATAACTTGAAAATACAAAATGTATGAGGGGGTTTCTTACAATGTGAAATGCCAAGCTACTTAAAACAACCAATATATTGATTAATAGGAAAGTCATTGAGAAATTTATAGAATATGATGGAATTTATGAAAAATATAACTTTAAAATGAATGAGTTTGATCTGATTGGGGAAGTTACCCAATATGAAAAACTACGTAGAAACATATGTGCAACACGAACCATTTTTTTTACCTAAAGAGTGGGCATGTGAGTCTCAATATGTCTGTGAATGAGCAGGCACCTTTCTTGGGATGTGTTGTGTTATCCATGTTTTCAGCATCGATACCAGAAAATATCCTTTCAGAGTAACATTTTCTTAGCAGAAACAAAATGTGGTGTTCCTAATCGAGAACAACACTTTAGTCTTGTTTACCAAGCCATTTTATTATGGTGCAGATGGCCTGATAACATGGACCACATTTCAATTAGAAAAAATACAAACAAATCAGCAGAGCTAATAGTATGCTGTTTGCGACGCTTTTAAATGTGACTTGGAATAGCACACAGATTTATTTTATATTCCTGGAGTAAATTGGCACTCATTTAATACTCACTTTCATTTACAGAACTTAAAGTTTTGGAAACATCTGGATAAATCTATGAATAATTTAAGTGTTCAATTTGTGATCATTGCCAAATCATGTTTATTAAGCATTTACCAATGTGTGACAGTGCAGGGTGCTGTAAATATCAGCATAAATGAAAAACAGAGGAAATCTTGAGTCTTGACTCAGGGAGGTGGTATATTACTACCATTAAAATACATATGAAAAATGTCATTTTATATTCCTTCAAAATTTAAGGTTATATAAACATATTTTTAGTCCAGAAATTTAAAGGAGTAGATCTGATAGCATGAAAGTTACTTTGCATTTCTGAAAATTTTTTGATTCTTCCAAAGCCTTGTAGTTGATACTTGATGGATGTCATTTTCTTAAGCCCGCTTTTCAACAGTAATGTATAGATATTGCAGAAAATATAAATAAACAGAAAAGCAAATGAAAACCATCCACAGTTTTTTTCACCAGAGGTAATTGTTAACATTTTTGGGTACTTTTTTCAGTCTTGGAAAACGAGGTTGAGAATACCAGCCTCTAACGGTTGGTGGGAGGAACTGAAGTAGCACTGTGCTTATGCTATCTGCCAGATGATAGAGCATCTAGCAGTACATACGATAGACGCGTTCTTTAGTTACTCAGGCGTCAGCCTTATCTCTGAGATTTCTTTTCCTTCACAAGTTTCCTGCTTTTATTTCACTGTTGTCCTGATTACGCTTCACCTTCTTTTATTCTGAGGCTTGTTATAGACCCTTAGTAAGTTATAGGAAGTAGTGATTCGTTGATGCTTATTTGTCAGTTAAAGTTTTTGGTATTCTATTTCAAGGAACATTTCATTGTACATATACATGTTCGTATGTTTCATAGAGAGAACAGAAGGAAATGAAACTTTTCTCCTTAAATTCATGAAATTAGGTCTGCTGGATGTAAGTTCTCAACTATTCCTTTATTCCAGTGAGCATCACTAGTCGGTGGAATGTAGTTAGCAAGGAGAGAAAAGGCAGTGATAGTGAAAGCTTGGAGTGAGTGCATGTAGGAGGAGAAGCCCAGTAAGGGATGAAGACCTGCTGCTGGAGGTACACTTACATCGCAGGTACAACATGGGGAAGAGTTAGTTGGGATAGTATAGGAGAGCAGTATTCAGTGGAAAAATTTGATACTGTTTTGCTTAGGAGATGGTGGCTGTACATTGAGAAAAGACATGGACTAGGAGGTTCCTGATGGTCATTTAAGTGAGCTACTCAGGGAGAGGAGCAATGGGCAAGATAACAGAACCTATGAAGGCCGATGAATGTGCAGTGAATGAGAGGGGTGTAACTGTAGCACAGTGGTCAGCTTGACGGGACACAAAGAGATGAGTTAGTAGCCTGAAGGGAAGCAGAGTTGAGAGAGGTTTGGGTGAAAAGTTGTGTCTGTTTGAAAGATTTATGGAAAGGGACTCCATGGAGAGGAAAAGATTTAATTCAACAGAAAAGTGGGTGCTAGGGTTAGAATGAAGGTTTAAGAACAAGGAAGCACCTAGGCCTCTCTGGGGCAGGGGCTGAGGACAGAAGAAAGCCAGCGCCCTTGGTGAGGGAGGGGCAGCAGCCACGGTGCTTGGCTTTACTCCTGAGGGTGGGGAGGGTGGGGATGGTTTTGAAAGGAGCGCATGGGTTCTGACCCTGTGTGCAAGGAAATAATAGGATGTGAGGAAAAGCGCTGGAAAGTACCCTGAAGGACCGTTTGAAATGGGAAAATATGAACAAATAGTAATGCAGAGTAATTGTTCTCACCCTGTTTAACTGAAGAACACTTATTTTTATTTTTATTTTTATTTTTTTAAAATTTTATTTTAAAGACAAAAGAATGGAGACATATGAACCAGAAAAGCCATAAACAATACAGAAAATACAAAGTTATACAGAATATAGTAGGGAATTAGCACTGGATGTTGTATTACATAGTTATCTTCACATTAGTTAACACAAAAACATTAAAGGAAATACCAAATTATAGAGAAGATAGTAGG
>PVLD010009243.1:0-78227 GCA_004027595.1 Dinomys branickii | reverse complement strand
AGGAGAAAAAACGAACTGATCAAAAGGGCCATCATCTGTGTAACCTGAGTAACAAAGATGAAGGTAACATTATGTAGGACAGCATCCAGAGCTAATTCCCTTCTATGTTCTCTATAATTCTGTATTTCCTCAGTCGTTTTTGTATTAGCAGCAATGAAGATAACTTTATATTATACAGCATCCAGTGCAAATTCCCTACAATCTTCTCTATAATTTGGTATTTCCTTTAATGTTTTTGTGTTAACTAATGTGAAGATAACTATGTAATACAACATCCAGTTCTAATTCCCTACTATATTCTGTATAACTTTGTATTTTCTGTATTGTTTATGGCTTTTCTGGTTCATATGTCTCCATTCTTTTGTCTTTAAAATAAAATTAAAGAAAAAAAAATACATACAGAAGGATAACAAATGGATGTAGGTAAGTTTTCAAATAAACTAATAAGTTGCAGTAGCCATGATAAGTGCTAACTAGATTAAAAACTAAGTTACAGGTATATGAGACTCATTACACAATTTTTTCTGCACGTTTAAAAATTTTCCTGATAAAATGTTAATTAAAAATTAAGAAGGAAGAAAAGTAAAAGTACTAAAGTAGCAGGAATGCAATAAGCTCCAAACTCAGAAGGAGAGCTTGTGAGTACAGGGGCCTCCCCCACAGTACTCAGTCCGTGTCTTTATTCCAAATGTTTTTTTTTTTTTTCCAAATGTTAATACTAAATTACTTTCTGAAAAAACTTCGCCTCAAACAGAACCAAAACAGAGTTGATATCTATCTATTAACTAGTATCCACAACAAAGTTACCAACGTCTTCATATTTCTCTAATTTTATTTCCATTTCCAGTTGAGCTCCGTGACCAGGAAATCATAAAATGTAGGGCCCTCATTTATACATGACTTAGATTGGAGAAGTTGAATTGATAAATGAGTTGGACAAAATAATTATAAAGCAAAATAATTTCAAAATTTTATTTTTTATTCAGGAAATGAAGTAACCTTGTAAGTTAAAGTCTGAAGAAAAGAGAAAACGAAGAACAATTCAAATTTTTCTCTGATATAATTGCTATAACTTTACTATTTTTCTGAACTTTTTATTTGCTAAAAATGTTTTCTAGTGATTATAAGACATTTAGATCTTGAGTTTTTTCACTTAATTTTATATTTGAAGCATTGTCCACATATTTAGAATACTAATGAGTACAAAACAGTACTAGGATGAATCTTCAACTCTGTGGCTTGTCTTACATTTTGAGTTGGATTGCTGGAAGTAGGATTATTAGGTCAAAGTGTATGAGACTTCAGCGGCTCTGTATACTAACTCGTATGGTAACTCTAGTGTAAAAGTATAGCTTTGCCAGCATCTACTATGATAACACTTCATGCAAATTCAACATGAAAATAAATGTTCCTTCTGGTGTTGCATTTGTATTTCTACAAAATACTTTTAAATGGCCCCTTTCTATGCACAGTGTGGGGCCACAAAGTATGATGGTGAGTAGATTTCATGACACTTCTAATTATAATTAAGCATTTCCTTCATTCTTTACCACAGCAAATTAAACTTCTTAGTTCTTGTCTTCAAGTCCTAGGCCAAATCTTTGCCTCCTTCCCAGTCTTGACTTATCTCTTCCAATGCATCCTAAGATTCCCTGTGAAGAATCACTTATATATAAATACATACATTAAAGCTCTAAGCCTCACTGGAGACCATAAGTTAAGATGTCCAAGGTAAGGGCATAGGGTCTATGTTTCTTTCTTTTTTAATCCCCTTGGCCTTATTTCTTTTAAAGATTTTTAGGCCAGAAGTAGGCTACATTTCCAAGCTTATTTAGGAAAGATATTTCTCTCAGGAAGTCTACATAGATCGGGGCAAGAAATTCATTTAATATTTAGTATTAAAATAATGAAATACAGCTAAAAAAGTGAACTAGCTTGGTCTCTTCCATCTGTAAACAGTTTTACACTTAATCTTGTATATGGTCTTGTTCTGTTTGCTGAAAGAAGCAAGTTTTCCAAGGTAGGTGATACTAGGTGGCTAAGTGTTCCTGCTGTAAACAATAGCATGACCCCCTGGAGGTACTAAAGGGCACAGGAGGATCAGTCTCTCAGCAAGCCAAGGAAGCTTCTTAGGGAAAGTGGGAACTTCCTGGGCATAGAGGACCCCCAAATTCTTGAGATCAGCATAGATAAATAGTTCTCTCATTTCTGCTATTATAACTTTTGCAATCTCAGTCTAGTGAAGCCAAGAATAGACCTCCCAAATGGCATAATTATAATGCTCACAGCATCACATGCAATGTTTTTTGAATGCCTATAGTGTGTCTGATGTCATGCTGTCTCTTTATAGCATGTATGTTTTCTTTTAGGTCTCATGCTGCCACTGCACAAGACATATACTGAGCTGCTTCTCACCATTTTACAGATGAAGCTCAGAGAGATTACTAAGTCCTCCTGAAGTTACATGACAAGTACCATCCATTGCAAGCCAATTTTCCCATAGTAGATTATAAACTCCCCAAGGTGAGCAACCAGGTCCTGCATGGGATTAAATACTCATGGGAGGAAGCACATAAGATAGGGCCAAACCAGACCCAATGTATGAACCAAAATACAATAAAGGAAAAGGAAAAGGGATGATTAGAAGAACTCTTGGGATTCCTTATTAAAAGCTTTTTGTTGTTCTTGACAAACCAAAATACGAATTTATTTAAAAATCATCATAATTCTCAACTGCTTCTCCACCTCCCACCACATCCCATGTCCAACATATACTTGGAAGTTTCTTTGGCTTCCAGGTTTTGATTTCAATTATGAACCACTGGACTTTTATTTTTCTACACAACTGGCAAATTCCCATGTCAGTAACCAATACTACTTTTGTTCCACTGAGATAAGCATATATTTTAAACCACCAACTTGGATGCATTTTAAATAGGTCAACTCTTGATCAAGAGGATGGCATGGCTTAGTTCACACCTCCAGTGTTGATGAGTTGAAGCTCATCGTTGATCTAAAACTTCCCACATATTTAGGTCTTAGAAGACCCCCAAGAGTTCTGATGCAGAGTCCTTACAATGCACATTTTCTCACCTTGAATTATAAGCATGGGCTTAGATTCTTATTTTCTATAAAAGTGTTTGCTCACACTAAATGAAAGCAAGTGAGCCAGAACTTTACCAAACCCACTTTGACCTAGCTGGGTGTTACCAACCTTTTTCAAGATTTCACAGGTAAAGAACTATTTCCCAGTCCCACTGCACTCTTCAACACAGAGAGAGGCTCTGCACTTGTGTGCAAAGCCTATTTTTCTAAACTACATAACCAGCCCACAGAATAAAATGAGAAAGGTTTTCATGGTTCTACTATTGGAACACAAACTTGAGAAAACTAAGTCAATGCTGCACCCACACCTGAATGTTGAAGGCATTGTATAGTTGACTGTCAGCCAAGGAGACCTTTCTATGATTGGGTGCAACCCCTGTTCTCTGTCAGGGCAACAGGATGCTGCTGACGACATGAAACATAGAGAAGGTAGATTTCCTTTCATGGCCCACAAAAATAACGTGTATTAAAAGAAAATATAAATTAAAGAGAGGAAATTTTAGGACAGTAAGATGACATAAAAGATCATTTTCAGTTCCCATGGACCCCTGTTAAGATTATTTAGGGAATCTCTCTCCCTTTTATGTGTTTAAGTTTCTATTCTCCCAGGTTATCCCTCTTAGAGCCAGATGGTGAAATACCTTCCTCAAAGAACAGCAACACTCTGAGCTTCCTCTTCCAAAGAGATTTAAAGTGAGCTGCTTCTTCCGATGTTATGATTAGAGATACCCTACCTTAGATAATATTATCTATCTTTCTTGCCAAATGTAGCTTAAATTACATATCAGTGGCAATGGAATACTAAGCCATTGATAGTACTAAGAAATGAATAAAGACAAGTTTAAGATTAAAAAGAAGCCCCTTGCTGTGGGAGTCCTGGCTGCCATGACTCCATCAGTTTAAATCACTCTTAGGGTCTTCTTGGCTCCATTTCAATCTTATAACCACTCGTTGCATGTGATCGCTTTACTCTCAGTGAAGAAACAACATACTTGTATATCTACTACTCTTTGCCTACAGTGTCTCTACTTAGAAATGACTCAAACTTTATCTTAATCATTTACACACAGCCAATAAGAGAAAGTGACCCTGTACAGGTTCAAATGTCCAAAGGAAAACTGGAGCATAGCAGCACAACAATTAAATCCTGTGATCAAGTCCACCGGTGTGTCCACACAGGCTGTGTGCCATGCAGATGGCATTAGGAACATCGTCAAGTGCTTTTCAAGCATCCCCTATATTTCAAAAAACTGAGCGGAATTAGCTCTATCAATTGTATATTTTTATTTTTTTACATTATTGTTCATTGTTTTACCTGAATGTTAGTGTTGAGGGAACTTTAAAAGGCTTTTATCTTTTTCCATTTTATGACTGAAGAAATCATAGCGCCACATGGAGCCTTGCCTGAAGCTATAGATCTAACTCATATCGGGGATACCACCTGAAGGCCCACCACTGTGCAGATAATTTCCGGCTGTACCAGAGATACCTTTTTACTCTTTGATATGGTTTAGATTTAAAATATCCCTAAAAATCTCATGTGTTCAAAGACGTGATCTAGCTAAAGGATGTGTGTATCAAGGGTTGTGACCTAGCAGAGTATATCCTTGTTTCTGCTTTTTTATTTTTTATTTTTTTCTCTGCTTCCTGGCTGGTATGACATGAATAGTTTTCCTACTCTATCACTTTCCATCATCCTGGTTTTGCCTTGGAACCAGCCTACCTTAGACTGAATCCTCCCAAACCATGAGTTATATCAAATCTCTCTTCCTTTAAGGCTGTGGATGCTGCATATTTTGTTCCAGCAATGGGAAAGCTGATTAATGCAGAAAACTTGTACTACGAGTAGGGGTATTGCTGTGACTATACCTGACTATGTGATTCCTTCAGAAGCTGGTTGTGGGAGGAATTTGGAAAGGTTTGAAGATGTCAGCTTCAGAAACCATTGAATACTATAACCAGAACAAACACAGATTGATGGGAGAATTTGTCAATTTTTGCCCAGTTTCTAAGACTTTGTATGAGGCTGTATTTAAAGATGGCAGTCTAACTGATCTGGCAGAGGAAATTTCAAGGGAGTCTGACATTGAGTCTGTGGCATAAGTATTACTGGCTGCTTTTAGCCAAATTATAGTGAGAATCAGGAGCAAACAGTAAAGCCAAAGGACATGAAAAGTTTGTAATTCCCTCATATAGGAAATGTGTCCAAAGTTGGGAGCATATTTAGCTCTGTTGCTGAAAAGCTTAGCATGTAAAAAGATTCAAGCACTTTGTGTCAGGACAAGAAAAAAGACCGTTTAGAGGCATCTCAGGAATTTCCCAGGCCCTACCATTTTCAGATTCAGGAGTATAAAAGGATTAAATTCCTTTGAGAAGAGAGGACTTCGAGAAGAGTGACCTACTGTGCCTTGCTTATTTAGGGAAACACAGGAAAGTGTTTCCCTGAGTTCAACCACCGAAGTACTCAGAGGCTGCTGAAAGCATGATCCAAGGGGGGCAGGCTAATGTTCAGTCTAGTGGAGACAAAGGTACTGTCCTTATGCAGCTGGCTTTTCAGACTTACAGCATGCAAGAATTGTGAGATCCCGGAGATTTCCATGCAAATATTATAAGACCTAGGAGTCTAATCAAAAGTATGTGATAGGATCACAATTGCTACCAGGATCTCCAAATAAGGTAATACTTAAAGTTGTGAATGTGAATCCAAAACTGCAGTGGAGACCCCAGCAAGTTGGGGATATCAGTAAAATGAAATATCTGCTGAGGAAAGCTGCAGACAATAAGGGAAGCCAGTCCAAGAGAGAGGCCATGTGGGCTGTAACTAACAAGGCCATATGGGCAGTGCTGTCCAAGCACTTCGGAGTTCCTATCTCAGCATAACCAGTTCCTAGTGCTGGATATAAAGCTACAGGAGGTAATGTTTTGCTGTGCTGAATTTTAGTCTTGCTTTGGTCTGATTCCTTTCCATTTCTTCCCTTTAGGAATGGGCGTGTTTACTCCGCATAATTATTTGCTAGAAGTACAACTTCTTTTTTTAGTTTAAAGGGCTTGCAGCTATGTTTGTCTAATCTTTAGACCTGAACTTTTTAGTAATTCTAAACCTCCTAAGACTGTAGCAACTCTCAGAGATGGACTAAATGAGTTTTGCTTTAATGAGACAGACATGAGTATTTCGAGGATCAGGAGTGGAATGTTATGGTTCAGACCTAGAACGTCCTGCAAAAGTCTCATGTGTCAGAAATGGGTCTTCATTAGAGCAGGGAGGTTAGTAGGGGCATAACCTATAAAGGGTACTTCTGTCCCTGGCTCCTACCCTGCTTGTTTTCTGCTTCCTGGATGCCTTGAAGGGAGGAGCTTTCCTTTTACATACCCTTCCATTGTGCCATTTCTTCCTGGAGGCAGCCAGTCATGGACTGAATCCCCCAAACCTATGAAGCAAGTTAAACTTCTCAAACTTTAAATTGTGGGCATCAAGTATTTTGTCCCAGCAATGGAAAACCTGACCAAGATACTCTTCTTATAACATATAGCTGCTTTAATTTTTAAAATAAATATGTTTCTATGTTTTGTATTTCTAACTCCTATTATTCGCAAATGACTTTTTCTTCAATATTTTCCTCTGCCATAGCTCCTAACATATGTAGATTTAGTCTTTTAATTCTTCTATTTTTCTCCCTGTATTTTACCTTTACTCCCTCTGTATCTCTGTTTTTCTCTATTTCTATTTTTCTCTCTTCCCTCCTCTCTCCCTCTTTCTTACATTTCTTCTCTCTTAACTCATTCCTCCCACCTCTCTCTTCTCCCACTTCCATAATTTATTTGTGTCTCTCCTTCCATCATAGCATTTCATGGTTTTTATCTATCTCTTTGCAAACTTCTCTCCATAGCTTCTACTTCATCTCTTACATCTCTTTTCCTCTTACCTCCATCTGTATTTTTTTATTTTTTCCTGTTCCACATTATTATCACATCATTTTTAATTTCTTCTTTACTTTTATCCCGTTTTTATCCAGTATCAACATGACCTCTTTGTTCCAGAGCCTTTGCAACACAGCAGAAAAAATGTGTGTGTGTGTGTTTAGAATTACTTGACGTGCAGTATCAGAGGTAGGAGGAAGTTGAAAGAGACACCATAGAATGTGCTCACAAAAGAAGAAACCCTACTTATTTCTGTCCCTAGAGAAATTAATCAGAAAGTTTCTTTTCTAATGCATATTTAATAAATACAAATCATAGACATATGTTTCCTATATAAAAGTTTCCTGATTCTCTATTGTATGTGTGAAATATTTCAGTTTTTCTTAAACATTCTGAAATTTAATCCAGAGTTCACTGTTCAAAAAGTTAAGGATCTTTTGAACAGTTTCTTTCCCTTTCACAATATCTATTGTACCTTTCAAATTTTATTAACACTTTCAGGTTCTTATACTAGGGAGACAATCTGAAGTTTTGTTTTTGTTTTTGTTCTTTTTCTCTTTAAAATAAAAAAAAATGCAGAAGAAAGTTAAGGACCAATGCACATGCTTTCTGAATTTCATTTGGACATATTTTAAGTATAATAAATGCATGCTAAAATTATGTTCTGAACATCATGAAACTGTTTATCAGTTATATATGCAACAACTATAAAATTAGTGCAGTAGCATCAGAAAAAAAGTTACATGCTAAATTACGTATGGGAAAAATCTAGATGTCTACTAAGCATAGTCAACTTTAAATTTTATTTTCTGTGTTACAGACTTTGAAATGAATTGAGTTAATGTTAATTAGGTTTATATTATTAGCACTCTGTTTTTATTAACCAGAGTAAAGAAAAAGCAATTTTTGGTGTGCACAGATTTCCATATTTATAAAGAATTATTCTATTCATACCATCAGGAAATAAAGATTTTATGAATTCCATAGTCAGTTCTTTACCAAGTTTAATAGCTAATTCAAAGTTGGAAAGGAGCTGTGTACAATTGCACACATCAAAGAACTAAAACTTGACAATTACTAAAGACAAAGATGACACAAACGATAGAATTTGCAGCAAAAATAATTTAATTATTCTTATTTATTTTTGGCCTGAAAGTTATAAACGTCTCATAAATATTGAATAAATACCCAAATAGCAGAATAGTTATCTTTTAATTACAAAACTTCTGCTTAAAGCCCTGTGAAAGGATCTTTTGCCACAGACTGTATTTCAGTTATCCTATAGTGGTGAGCTTGCCTTGTGTTCTCCCAGATGACCTGGGTTCAACATCTGCTCTGAGGAAGAGCTTTTCTGACTCAGTAATTAAAATATGATGATCTTATTGCAGTTGGAAAAATGATTTATTCATCTTTATTATACATTGATTTTTGGCATGGTAGAAAGCAGAGGAGAGATATTAAGTGTAATTCCATGGGGCCAGAAATGGATCTAATATTACCTAATATCTCCAGAACTGACCAGATCAAATTAGACAGTAATCCGGAGTTAGACAGGCTGACTCACACTGTGAGAAGGGGGTAAAACTGAAGAGGATATTGAGTGCTTGATGAATCAGTCGGATCAGATGGCATGAAGGAGGAGCTTTGTTACACACACCTGGGGAACAGGAATAAAATATATGAATGGGAGAAGGATAATTGAGGAAATCCACAGAAACAAAGAGGAAATAAAAGGAATAACACATACTCAAAAAAGTGACCTGCAATGCAAAAATAGAATGAGCATATGGCATTGCCCACATGAAAAGAACAATTCCTCCCGCTCTGAGACCTAACTGTGGCCACTATTTTTACCTCTGAGATTGGAAAACTGAACAGGCTGAATTTCTCGCAGCAGAATGAGCATGAGGCTACTGCATCACTCCTCACCCTTTCTTCACAAAAAAATTGGTCCCAAATTGCCCCATTTTAATGCTAAATCCTCAATCAATGTAATTGCTTCCCCAGCTGAATCTTTAACCCATGTATAATTAATTGTATGAAATTTCTAAAATAACTGAGTATTTCTGACTATGGTCTGAGTATCTACCTAAGTTCACAGTACAGGACCAGCATGACATCAAGAACAGATAAATGATTTTTAGCATAAGAGACAATAAGACACAAGACATCAGAACAGATGACATTAATTATTTTAAAAATTGATTGAAGAATAACATTCTTGACTGATACAATGTTTATATATGCTTTAGAAACACAGTTTATTTATTAGAGGGATGGCTTTGGAAATTGTGCCTGCAGAGAAAATTATTGTCTCAGTTACTTTCTCATTACTGGAACAAAATACTTGATCCTCACAAGTTAAAGGAAGAAAAGTTTGTTTTAGTTCACAGCTTTCAGAGGCTTCACTCCATAATGTGCTAGCTCCAAGTTAGGGCAGAATGGCAAAGAGGCACAGAAGGGGAGAATCAGCTCAGGGCATGACAGGCAGGACATAGAGACGCTTCCTTCTCCTCTTCCTTTTTATTTCATCCAGGTTACAAGTCTATTACTTTGTGCCACCCACTCCATGGTGTGTCTCCCCTCTTCAGTAAGGGCAGACATACTCTAAACTATGCTGTCAATTACTGGATTGTTCCAGTATCACACACCCACAACCTTAAACTTCCAACCTGCTTTGCCATAGATTTCTTAGAGATTCAAGATGTAGAAGGCATCTTATTTTGACACTGAGGTGCACAACTGTATAAGGCTATACAAAAACTATCCCAACTGACAAAACCCCACCTGGCTGATGATCCCTGGATCCTGGTTTATTCGGACCAAGATAACGGGGAAGCAGCTGAGAAGGATTTATACAGTGTAAGACAGCCCCAGGAGTAAAATTCATGTCCCAAAAGGGAGCACAGAATAATCTGCTGAAGGCAGTTGAAAGTTCAACTTCTTGGCATGCTGGAATAGGCATCAGGCTTCCCAGGGAGAACAAACCCAGTGTTCACAGTCATCATGAAAATATTTCCGACAATATTTCTGCTTTAGAGCAGCTACCAGACTTTTCTGCATTTTTATTCTTCCCCTTCCTGCTGTCGTCTCTCAGTGATTATTGGTACTTCGGAAAAGAGAAGCTATCCTAGCCATGTTTACTTTCATTAAGAACACAACTTAAAAATATTTTTGTCCGTCCTTTTTTACTTGTCTTATTTATTTTTATCCTCTTCAATTTTTAAAGCCTGCAATTTGGTGGTTATGTTTTACTGTCTATCCTTGTCTTTACTCCACTGTAAATAATATCTTGTTGTGTCTGGTCTAAATTTACCTGCTTCTTTGAAATTCTTACTTCATTCTTCTTTCTTTGCATGACATCTAACAGTATAAAACCAGTAAAACTGTTATATCCTAACAACTTATACTGTTCTGTAAAAATATCAAAATGCATCATAGAGAGGCAAGAGGTGAGTCACTCTTTCCCCCTTTACAAAGTGACAGAGAGATTATGTCATTTAAACTGGACTCCACTATCTAAAGCTAAAAATATAAAAATTAGTACTCCACTCTAATTTTTTGTCATTAAGAATATTTGACACCCATAAGTGAACTAATAATATTAAGTTCACAGGTAGTATATAAGACTATATTTTCTTGAATTTTACTTGTTAAAATGTCAGTTGGGCAAGAATCTGAGAGGTGGCCTCTTCATCATTAAAGGTTTACCTAAGGTCTCTCCATGACATCACACATTCTTGCACCTGTAGTTACCTCTGTCAAGATTCTCTCTTTCAACAACTTCAGATACTCATGAGGTAACATTGGTCCACTTGTTTTCTTTTCACCTTCTATGGGAATGGAGAACACCCAGCCATCAGGGAAAACGCCTGCTGTCCTACACCACAGACTAAATCAGAACTCCTCCTCTACTACCTGAGAAGATATACTCCTGGAGGCTATAAAGTCAAATGAAAACATCAGACACAAAGCTTAAATAGTGCATGATTCTCTTACATGAAAATCCCAAAATGTAAATAGAGAGGAAAATAAGGACAGATAATAGGAAACATGAAGGTAGGTCTTTTGAAAGGGGAAGGTGACTGAGAGATGGAGACAGTTGGGCAGAGGAGGAGGGGAAGAGGGTGAAGAAGGCTGAAGATGTGTTATGTACCTGAGCCACCTCCTCACAGCAAACGCAACCTTTATGTATTGTGAGAATATACTAATAAAATTAAAACTTTAAATAAGGGAAGATCTATGGTCCAATCCTTATCCTTCAATTGGCATTGTATCTCTGCAAAGTGACTCTTCAAGAAGTAATATTAAACAATCCCATTTTTCTCTCTGTAAATTCCTTGAGGGAAAAGGAGCATGTCTTATGCATTTTGGCATACTTGTGGTGTGCTAAGAGGTAGTTTACTTTGTAGTGTAAGTTGGTAAATGAATGTATTTAACACATTCTTCCCAGGACTAAACACACCAAGAATAATATAACACATGCTTACATAGAACTCACTCCAGTGGAAGTTGTTTTGTGTATTTTATGAACACTGACTCCATTAACTGGGTTGGTTGGGTTGGGTTTGATTTTGATATGAGGTATCACTGTGTTGCCGAAGCTGGTCTTGAACTCATGGTCTCAAGTGATCCTCCTACCTCCGACTTCCCAGTAACTAGCAGTATGGGAATGTGCCACTGTGCCTGACTTCTGTTACACCTTACAAAAGCCTGATGGTGTATTCAAGCACTTCACAAATAAGTATATCAAGGTACAGATAGGTTTAAAAAACTACATAAATACAATAAGCATACAGAACTCTTAAACTAGGATTCAGCGCCCAGCAGTGGAACTCCAGAGTCCTCTGTAAGGTTGCCCATCCTCTGCAAGGTCCCTGAACACATCGATGAAAGCACGATGAGACTGTTCCGACACATTTTTCATTGTATTTCACCTGCTTTGAGAGTAATACTGTGAACTGGCTGTGACCCATTGCTGTGCTCCCTAACTACATTAGAAGGAAACAACTATTTTCTGCTTCTCTAATCTGTACCCTTTTATAAATTTTATTTTTATTACCATGTTTGCAGTACATAATGATGACATTCCTTGCAGGAAGTCAGTGTATGTACATAAGACACCTTAATTTATTTTTCATCCCCTTAAATTCCCCTCCCTTCATCTCTTGATCCCTCCCCCTCTGCCAAAGATCACACTCTAAAGCTTTCTATTCTTCTCTCCTTTTCCTTCTATTCTATGCTCATTCAGTTCTATATCCAGTTAATTTCAAGAATTCAGCACCCTTTTCTACATTATCACAGTCATTATAAATTTAAGTGCTTTGCTTTTTGCTAGATGCTATTTTCCAAAATTACATCCTCTAAAACTTTAATGATGGACCTTCAATTTCACCATCCAAGTGAGTGGCAAAAATTCTTGATCATGCTAGTTGTTGGATATGCCATGCAATTTTCTGCTCCAATACATTAGGAGATAAATACCAATCCTTTTAAAAATAAATCTTTTCTCAATAAGCACACAGCATGGTTGTTTCTGTGATTCAGAACACAGTGTTAGGAATTTACCCAATTACAAAAATACTTCTAGTGTGGTGGCATATGCCTGTAATCCCAGCACTCTGGAGGCTGTGGCAGGAGGATGGTTGAGTTTGAGACCTTCCTGGGCTACAAAGTGAGCTCAAGGCCAGCCTGAACTGCATAGGGAGACCTTGCCACACATACAAAAGGAAAAATACATCTATAGCACATATATTTTATCAATTCAAATGTGTCTAAGAAAGATCTTGTTTCTTCAGATTTTTAAAAAATATTTACCTTCACTGATATGAGGTCTTCATTTGGTTGAGCTAACTAGAAGTTAAATCATGGTTATATTTGGATTTTTCCCCTTCATTAAAGATCCAGACTTGAGAGACAAGGACAGGGAATATGTGGTCTTCAGTCCAGTGTGGCTGTTATGCATATACCGCCTGTCCAATCCTGTATGTGCTTCTAAAGTCCAGAGGCAATTTGCTGATTGGCCACATGTAGGACACATCTTCCTATACCAACCCAGCCCATCAGATGTACCTGGACGTTTCCAAAGGGTCAGTCATTTACCCAGGGAGTTATTAAGAATTCAAGTTCTCACTAGTTGGAGTAACTTTTTTCCTCTCTGTCTTTCCCAAATTAGGGGAAAATCTTCATTCTGCTTCTCTTGCTGTCTCTGGTGCACTGCTTGGATGCTTTCCCTTCTAGAAGCATTATATTTCTTTCCCCCAGTTCAACCATTTACCAAAGACAAAGAGAGCCAATGGCTGTAAACAAATTTACTCTCTGTGAAAAAAGATTCCTTGAACAAAGAAGCATAGAAGACTGACTCCCAGAAATAGGAGAAAAGAAATATAAGCAGAAAAAGTCTAAATTATTGTTTGAATAAGTCATCTTGATATACCTGGTATCAGGGTTCCTGCTTCCAGTTGGCTTCTAGTTTTAGAACACGAGGGAAGATATATTTTCTATGCAGAGATCAGCATGTCAACTGACCACATGAGCACTGTGGACAAAAGCCTCAAAAATGCAGAAGATAGGAATGGTATGCTTTGCTCTGAATATTCTCTGACTAAAATGAAATCTGGCTGCTGGGGAAAGTGGTCAGGAAGAAAGTGAGACAAATTTGAACCAAAAAAGCAAACATGTCATTTTTATCAAAGCCTCATGGAAAGAAAATGCTGTAGGAATTTGGGGAATAAAAAATTAGACACAAATCTAAGTTTCTAGTCTCAAATCTCTTTTTTTTTAATTTTCCTTAGTGGTAAAAAATAATAGTGAAAAAGAGAAATGAAACTGTGTAGGTGTTGATATTGTGTGATATGTGTTAAGGATTAGTGTGTTCCGCATGTTGCGTTTTAGTATAAATTCCAAGTGCAAAACACCTCATAGACACTAATTCATGAAGCTATCCAGCCTTGACCTCAATATGGACCTTTTTCACTCTGAGGATCATGTAAGAAACAGTAACATTCAAATTCTTCAACTTAACACATACCTGGAATTTTTTTACGGTACTAGTCATTCACTGAATCAGTTGTTTGCACCTACTAAAAAAGAGAACACTCTTAATGCAGGAGGTAGAGCCAGTGGTTTGGAAGAGGGCACACTGAGATAGATCACTAGCACGAAGCCTTTCCTTACCTTTTGATGAATTTAAACTTTGGAAGACTCAAGGTTTGTCAATCTCAAGGGAATTATAGTAATTTGTTTGGAGTCTGTTTGTGATTTGTATGCCATGTTTATTGTAGCTGATATGAAAGGTTATTCTAGGGACTTAATTCCTAGGGCTCTGGCAAATAACCACTATCATTTAGTAGAATGGGTGGCATGTCACTTGTCAGCTCTAATTTCTCCTTCAGTCAAGAATTCTATACATACTTTTTTCATTATATATATGTTACAGTCACATGACTATTTTCTATACCATGATGGAGGTTCCAGAACAGGAGGAGAGCTAAAGAGCTATTGATACAGTATTTTTATAGAACATATAAAATGCGATACTCTATTCAATCTGAAAGAAGTAATAATGTAAAGTTGAGGATATTTGTTTTCTCTCAAAGTTTCCAAAGTCTTCGAGCCAATTTCTGTGAAAGATTAGTATGAGCTTTTATTGCCTACTTCCACTACCTAGGAGGTGAGTGAAAAGACATGTGTCGGAATACTGCTATATTCCACTGAATTTAAGATGCTCCATTATTTTATGTTCCACTAAGAAGAAGAAACGCTTCCAATCAAGCTGGCACAATATTTTCTTATACTTGCAGTTAGAATTTGTATCTTATGGAAAATTTATCTTAGGCTCATTTTAGATGTACATTTTACTGTATATAATATATTAGGTATCATTTACTATTTCTGTGCCTTTCCATGTGCTAATAAAATTTCAGTGCTGATTCATGGCATAGTCATTTTGAAAAACAGTTAAACTCAATCTTTGTTAGTAATGCCATTTATCCCTGACTCCAGGGAAATGACAACAACATGAACAGTCATGACCAAGTTTAACATGTACAGCCAGAGGAATTACTTCACAACCACAGTCTGACTAAAATGCTAAGACATATTTCCACTCAAAAGGTGAAAACAGTGGCATCTCAGGATCAATGAAACAAATTTCAAGAGAAAAATCTTCCAGAGGAAGATACCTTGAGTGTGTTTGCATAATTCTGCCTTTCCTTTTACACAATTGCTACTCCTGACTACAACCTTGTGCCAGAACTTTCCTTTACCCTAAAGTGATGCTCCTGCTCATCACAAGTTTTGATTTTCTTTTATAGATAGGACTCATTGGTACCCTACACTCAATCCTCGTGCAAAGATGACCTTGGTTGGGGAAGTAAATTTTATTCCACACAAATCCAAATGTATACTTTTGATGCACTGTATTATGGTTTGTGTCTTGATGTCCCTCCAAACCCTCATGGGGTCACAGGGGTTTTTTTGCAAGTGGCTGAATCTAGAATGTGTGATTGATTTGTAGTTCATGCTGAGATTAAATGTGCTGGGATTAAAAGTGGGTGGTTGCTTGATCAGTCCACTGACTGGATTGGCAGGGCCCTAATCCCAGGAGCCAATATGAGGGACGGAAAGATACTTGTATCCCACTCTCTGTTGTTGCTTTTTCTGTCTTCCACTGCGATGAACTGTTGTCCTGCAGTCCTGTGCCACCCTGTCTTGGAGCCAGGCGATTATGGACTGAAACCTGTGCAAACTGTAAATAAACAAATCTTTCTCCCTTTAACTTTGAGTGTCAGATATTTTGTCTCAGAAACTAGAAAAGTAATTAAGACATATCTTTAAATTTAAGATATCTTAACCCACCTCCATGCCTAAGTGATGATAAAGATGAAGATGACATATTAAGATCTTTAATCAGATTTTCATAAATGATTTAAAAGCTTCCACAAAGTTTAGGTATTTAAATGAAGCCATGGATAGTTTAAACGTGAAGTTTAGAGGCAAAAGGTTATTAAATTGATAAGAATAAAAATGGGAGGAATTTATTCCAGAGGAATTGGAGAGAAGACTGGGGTACTCTATGAGGGGGAACATGAGTGAGACAGTCCCTGCAGACTTTTGAGAATAAGAACACCTATCATTCAATGTTTGAATTTTTAAGTTTGTTATATGGCTACAGTACAAACTCGTCTACCAGTTCAAACCTTCAGCACAACTTGCTATCCTCATAGAGACCTTACAAAGCATAGATGTGTGTGGTACGGAAAATAAAGCAAAAGGAGGCCTGGGTTCCACCTTTGGGGAAGTAGCGCACAATAGAAGCATGAATAATCCATAACTCGAATAGACTTCACAGAATCAGGAGTCCAGGGTCATGAATAAGCAAGAAAACAAAAGTCTCTTGATCGTTTCAGATATCTTGGGGAAAGGTTTATTGACTATTCCACCAGGTACGTGTTAGAGGGAAATTTTTCTATAGTTTAGGTGACAGATTACCCCAAATGACACTTGGATTTCACACAGTATAGTACTGATCCCTGACCAGAGAGGTGGAAACTGAGCTGATGATGAAGGAAAACAATACAATAGGCCAGAGGCCAATCAAGAAATCAGCAGCAAGGACCTATACCAGTCTGGGATTTTGTTACTCCTCAATGGCATCCCAAGGCCAAAGCAGAAAGAAAAAAGGGACTCAGACAATAATAAGGAAAAGAATGTGCGCTATTTAAAAACAGAATACTTTGAATAACTACACTGCGGTATTCTTTTCTGGGCTCAAGCCTCTTGGTTTTCTGCCCTCTGGCTTACCCTACACTCCTTTCTTCCAGGTCTGTTAAATTTCTATAATCAGGCTGTAGAGAGCAGCCTCTGAGGCGATCTGTCTGCTATCTGATAGAACACTTGGATCTCTTGCCATGCATGTGTCTCACATTATTTTTTAACCAAACTCTTGTTTGTAATAAACCAAGATAAACCTTGACCACAATTCTTGCTCAGGCAGCATCTAACTCCAGTCTTTCATTTTCATAAACGAAGTTAACTCATCAAGCCCCTCATACCCACAGTCCTCAATCACCTCCACCTAGCAATGGAAGACTGGCTTCTTTCTAGAGTTCTGCATAGTCAATTAATGCTGGCTTTTCACCATTCAGATTGCAAATGATATCATTTTCCAGAAGACATATAAGTATACGATAACACAGAAAAACAAATTTTGAGACCTTTTCAAAAGAAACAGCACGGAATATCCCAAAAGAAGTTCTAAAAAAGTCAAAATCAATCCATGGCTAAGACTAATACAACATCAGTTAGATGGGAGGCATTAAACAAACTTTAAAATTTGAGGGATAATAATTAACTTGGATGTAATGAGGAGTATATAATCAGTGGTTGTTCCCATTTACATAATCTTGCAGCCAAATGATCTCATACTATTTTTGATTGAGCATCTTAAAATAATTTTAAGTACATACTCCATATATAAATACATAAACATCTATGTGTACCTTATGCTTTATGTGTATATGTATGTATGTGTGTGTGTGTGTGTGTGTGTGTGTGTATAATTTATATTTCTTGTGCATGAGGAAAAAGAAAGTCAGGTTTACTGACTAAAGAAAACAACTAAAATAATCTTATTAATCTTGGTGACAATACTAATATCTCAAGGTAAAATATAAGAAAGCTTATAAATCCACATTTCAGTCTTCCTAGAATTTTACGATTTTTCGAGCTCCTGTTATATTAGCTTAAGCAAGTAGTTCTTTGTTTTTCTAGCTAAGGGGATTGCTGACAAATGAATATCAGGCACTAGGCATGCAATGGGTCAGCTTTGTTGTCTTCTGTCAGTTTGCTTGAGATTACATAATTAGTATTATTTTTATTTTATCATTTATTTTTAAGAATATTTTAAAAACTTCACACCCAATTTTTCCCATCTTGTGAGACTTGTTTTAATTCAAACTTTATAAAAAAGTAGACACTCTGTTCACTCAAGAAACTGCTCATGACAGCATAGTAGACTGAGCAAGGAGCAATGTCAATATATACACAATGCTAGCAATACCTAATTTCTCTATGAATTTTTAAATTAAGTAGAAGTTTTAGCCTTTTTTCCTGAATTCCACTGGATTGTGTTTTTAAAAAAACACTGGCATTGTAAACCCAATGTAAACAATGAAAGTAATAGTGTAATCATTTGTAGAATTAAAAACATTTTAGTCCAAGTGATTGTATGACTGATTATGGCTTCTGGGATCCAGTGAACACCACCACAGGAAGACCCAGAGACCAACCCCTCCCACTGTGACTGCTGGGAACCAAGTGAACTGTGCAGGAACACACAGAGACCTGTGGGAAGCTCAGCCACACAGTAGGGACTCAGCCAGGGTACACGGGTGGTCAGATGGTACTAGTGAGGTGAAATTGTCTGAAGTAACACTAACAGTATGAGCCAAATAGTGGCGGGTTAGGTTAGTTAGTGTTGTGCTTAGGAACAAAGACACACAGGATAGAAGCAGGTGGATGGAGCTTTCATTTTCCTTTTTTCCCTTTTTCTTTTTCTTCTCTTTTTTTCTCATTTCTAAATGGCTAGGGAGAACTCCGGCCACAGAAATCTAATCCCATCCCCTAAACCCAGAGACCAAGTTCAGATAATCCTTGCTTACTCCTTTATTCTTTCTCTTCTGCACTCTCCCCTAGTTTCCCAAAGTTTGCATGATCATCCTTTGTCCTCCAGCCTTGCTTTTACTTTCTTTTCAGTTATCTTTGCTTTGTCCACTGTTTTTCTTAAATTTCACCACAGGTTAAAACCACTCCACCAAAGAAAAGCACTTTGGATACAAGCTCCCAATTTATGTTAAGTTCTGTTATATAACTGTAGATTTTGCTCCTATGGTTAAAGGTAAAAAATAAATAGTTAAAATAGTTTCTAAACTGTACATGATACTATTGTTAATGCTAATTATACTACTTTAGCTAGGGTGTCATATCTATTGTAATCAGTTGTTCTCCCTCCTGTAGTTATCAAGAAGTACTTGGGTAATAATCTCACCACATCCTAGCACCAAAGAACTAAGAACTGAGCCAGTTACCAACATCTCACGACACAAACCAAGAATCTCCTACATACAGAAGACATCCTTGAAGAACAAACCCTACCTAGAGAGGCCTCGATATTAGTGAAAAAGCTACTACAGAAACTTACAAGGATCAACACAGAAAATAAAATAAAAACCATGGAAATAGAAAGTGGTAAGATACAGAAACCAAGTCCAGCCTCAGATCTCTAACCCACCCAGAAGAACAAGTCAGGAGAAAATGAGATAGAGTCAAATAGAAGATACACACGTGACATTACTGAAATTACAGCAACTGAAGTAAAGAAACAAATCCATTACACTATAGAAGAAATCAGAGCACAAATACTATCTCAGGTTAAAAAAAGAAATGTCAACATTTATAAAGAAATTGCTCAGCAAATCTAGAATAGAGATAGAAAAAAATAGATGATAAGAGGACAGAAACCATGAATGATCAATACGGAAGGAAACAGAATGCATGAAATAGACTCAAAGAGATATTCAAGAAATTACAAATTCTACGGAAATCTGGTAAAACTTCTTGAACAAAACTGAAGGCAGACTTTTAGACCTATTTGTTCTCTGATTTCTTCTATAGCCTAATGGATTTGGCTGAAGGGGAGGAAGTTTTGAAGATCCTTGAAGATAGGATCTCAGCTAGGGATCATGAAAGGAAAGATTTATTGAAAATAAAAAAGACCAGGAAATAACAACTCACCAGCTGCAAGACAACTCAAAGATAAATCATACAAGAATAATTGTTGTCAGTGAAAGAGCAGGTGTCAACATAAATGCTATAAAATAATCACATAAGTAATAGAAAATTTCCCAAGCTTGGGAACAGAATCTGACATCTATAGATAAGTGAGGCAAATAGAACTCCAAATAGCTGTAACCAAAATAAATCTATACCTAGACATATAATAATGAAGGTCCAAGAAATTCAGCATAAAAAAGACTATTAAAAATGGTTAGAGAAAAGATCACCTATAAAGGAAAGCCCATCAGAATAACAGCAGATTTCTCCACACAACCCTTAAGTCAAGAAATGCTTGGAGTGAAGTATTTCAAGTCCTAAAAGAAAACAACTGCTAACCCAGAATATTGTATCCTACAAAATTATCTTTCAAAATTAATAGAGAAATAAGATACTTCCATGACAAAGAACAACTAAAGAAATTCATGACCATCAATCCAAACCTACAAAGAGTACTGAAAGATTCTAGATAAAGATAAAAGTAAGCACAATTTCAGGAACAACAACAGAAAGAAACCACCAATCAGGGCAAGTAATTCAACTGAGGGAACCAGCAGCAGGAAAATAATATGACAAAGATAAGCCAATATGTATCAGTTATAACCATAAATGTAAATGGCCTCAATTCACCAATCAAAAGAAACAGACTAGTAGAAATGATCAAGAAACAAGACCCAGCAACATACTGTATACAAGAAACATATTTAATTAAAAAAGAAATTCATATACTGCAAGTCAAAGGATGAAAAACAATACTCCATGCAACAACAACCCAGAAAAAAGCAAGGTAGTTATTCTGTTTGCAGATCCTGTGAACTTTGAACCAAGAATGATCAAGAGAGATAAAGAAAGTCACTACATAGTTGTTAGGGGAAAACTTCCCGAGGAGGAGATAACAATCATAAAATATATGCACTAAATATGGGAGCACTCAACTATGTAGGACAAATATTAATAGAAATGGAAAATCAAATGAGCAATAACACAACTGTAATGGAGAACCTTAATAACTCACTATGAGAAATAGATCAAGCAGAAAAAAATTGGCAAAGAAATGTCAGAACAAAACTAAACTTTTGAAAAAATGGATTTAGATGATGTTTACAGTGTTCCATCCAACAACATCAGAACACATTTTCTTCTCAGCCACACATAGGATATTCTCTAAAATAGGTCATATACTAGCACACAGAACATGCTTAAGTAAATGCAAAGGAATTGACATTATCCCATGCATATTATCTGACCATAGAGAAATGACACTGGAAATTAATGGCAAAAGAAACCATAAAAACTCCACAAATACATGGAAATTAAATAACACTTTCCTGAACAGTCAATGACTCACAGATAAAATTAAAGGAGAAACTAAACAATATCTACAATTAAATGAAAATGCAGATACACTACAGTGGAACCTGTGGAATGCAACAAAACCAGTTGTCAGAGGCAAATTTATAGCTATGATTTTTCACATCAGGAAAACAGACTTAACAACCTAACATTGCACCTCAAGCTTCTAGTAAAAGAAGAGCAAGTCAATCCCAAATCCCATACAAAGGAGGAAATTATAAAGATCAGAGCAGAAATTAATGCAATTGAAACTAAGAAAGCAATAAAAAAATTATGAATTGAAGAGTTGGTTCTTTGAAAGCGTGAATAAAATTGATAAGCATTCAGCCAATCTTATCAAAAAAGGGAAGAAAAGACTCAAATTCATGCAATGAGAAATGGAAAGGGTGAAATCACTACATATCCTCTGGAAATTCAGAAGATCATGGACACCTACTTTGAAAATCTTTATAGTTATAGGATGGAAGCCATAGAACAAATGGATAGATTCCTAGATATGTCTGAGTTACCAAAGCTGAATCAAGGAGACATAAAAATTCTCAATAACCCAATGTCAGTCAATGAAATTGAAAACATAATTAAAAACTTACCAACAAAGAAAAGCCCAAGTCCTGATTGATTCACTGCTGAAATCTACAAGAAATATATAGATTTAATGCCACTACTCCACAAACCCTTTAATGAAATTGAAAGGTAAACAATTATCCCTAACATTCCCAGAGGCAAGTATTACCCTGATAACAAAGCCAGATAAAGACTCAATAAGAAAAGATGACTGCAGGACAATCTCTCTAATGAACATAGATGCAAAAATCCTTAATAAAATACTAGCAAAGAGAATGCAGCAAATCATCAAGAAGGTTATACACTGTGACCAATGAGATTCAAACCAGGAATGCAATAATAGTTCACCATACACAAATCAATAAATATAATACACCATATAAACAGAGCCAAAGACAAAAATCACATGATCATACCAATGGATGCAAAGAAAGTTTTCAACAAATTCCAACATTCAATCATGATAAAACCCTACAGAAAACCAGAATATATATCCTTCATCTCAATCTGATAAAAGCCGTCTATGGCAAACTTATAGCCAACATCATACTAAATGGACAAAAACCAAAAGCTTTTATTCTAAAATCAGGAACAAGACAAGCATGCTCACTATCACTACCTCTATTCAATATATTTCTACAAAAACTAGCCAGAGAAATTAGACAAGAGTGAGAAATAAAAAGAATAGGATAGGAAAGGAAGAAATGAAAGTATCGTTATTCTTAGAGGACATGATACTCTACATAGAAGACCCCAAAAACTCCAGCAAAAGACTTCTAGATTTAATAACCAAATTCAGTAGCATAACTTGATGCAAAATCAACACTCAAAATCAATAGCACTCCTGTGCATAAACAACTCACTGAGAGACAAATTAGCACAACCACATCCTTCAAAATAGCATCCAAAAGATGAAATACTTAGGGGAATCTAACAAAGGAAGTAAAAGATCTATATTCCGAAAATTACAGTACTCTGTAAAAGGAAGTCAAAGAGGGAGATCAGAAATTGGAAAGATATCCCTTGTTTGTGTATAGGATGAACCAACATAGTGAAAACGGCCATGTTCTCCAAACTGTTACACAGATTTCATGTAAACCCAACCAAAATACCTTTAGCACACTTCACAGAACTAGCAAACACATTTCTAAAATTTATCAGGATCCAAAAGAGGCCTAGAATAGCACAAACAATCCTGGGCAACAAAGGCAAGGCAGAACACATCACGATCCCTGACTTGAAATTATGCTATAGAGCTACAGTGATAAAATCAGCATAGCACTGGAAAAAACAGATCTAAGGACCAGGGGAACAGATTAGAAGATGCAGACACAGCTACAAACACAATCAGGCACCTTATTTTTGATAAAGAGACCAAATATGTTCACTAGAAGAAAGACAGCCTCCTTAATAATGGTGCTGTAAAAACTGCTCTCTACATGATGAAGACTAAAACTAAACCCATGTTTATCACTATACACTAAACTATAAAGTCAAAACGGATCAAGGACCTAAATATTAAAACAGAAACACTCAATCTGCTGGAAGAGAAAGTAGGTAGAAATCTTGGAGACATATGTGTATGCACAGAGTTCATGAACAAAACCCAGACTGCATGGGAAATACTTTAAAGAATCAACAATTGGGATCTCATTTTATTAAAAAGCTTTTGCACAACAAAAGTAATAACCAACAGGGCTGGGGATATAGCTCAGTGGAATAAGCGCTTGCCTAGCAAGCGCAGGGTCCTGAGTTCGATCCCCAGTACCCCCCCCCAAAAAAAGAACGAAAGTAATAACCAACAAAGTTAAAGGACAATCCCAGAGTGAGAAAAAATTTAACCAATTGTCTCTTAGAGAAAGGATTTCAATCTAGAACATTTAAAATTTTTTGAAAAAAAAACAATACCCAAATTCAAAGACCCAATACAAAAATGGGCATCTGAGATGAATACACACTTCTCAGATGAAGAAATAAAAGTGACAAATAAATATATGCACAAAAATTCAGTATCATTGGTCATTTGAGAAATGCAAACTAAAACAACACTGAGATTCCATCTCACCCCAGATAGTATGGCTATCATCAAGAAATCAACCAATAACAAATGCTGAAGAGGCTGTGAGGAAAAAAGAACACTTCTGCACTGTTGGTAGAGGTGTAGAATGGTACGACCACTGTGGAAATCAGTTGCAGATTCCTCAAAAAACTAGTATTAGAGGTCCCATTTGACCCAGCTATTTCCCTTCTCTGTATCTTCCCAGAAGAATTAAAAACATCGTGCCACAATGATATACGTGCACTCATGTTTATAGCAACACAATTTGTAATAGCTAAATCTTGGAAACAACTCAAATGCCTATCAACTGAGAAATGGATAAAATAAATGTGGCTTTTTATATAATGGGGTACTATTCAGCTATAAAGGATAAACTTGAGACTTTTATAGGTAAGTGTATGCAATTTAAGACAATACTCAGAAGTGAAATAAATCAGACTCACATGTATAAACATTATGTCGTCCCCATTGTGTGAGAATTTAAATGAGTATATGGGTTCTAAAATGTACAATAGATATCCTGAAATGGGAATAAATTGTTCAAAAGGTGAAAGGAACTAGAATGGGTGAAAAGTGATGGGATAGTAGGAAAAGGGAAGATATACTATTAATGTATTTTAGATCATTAAATTGGAAGGTTTGTGCTAATATAAATTGGAGAAATTTTTTGCCCATACCTTGCACCCTGAGCAACTATTTTAAGATAACAACATGTAATGTATTATTGTTATTTTCCTATTATTTTATGAAGTTTTATTTTATCTTTTTTCATAAAAGAAAAAAATGTAAAAACATGTTCCTGTGACTTTTTCTCCCTCAGTAATACAGGTCAGTGTGGGGTAGAATCAGTGTCTTGGTAAGAATCAAAATTATAGCCTCACATATTTTCAAGCTTGGAAAGAGATATATTATCTACTCATTCACTTAGTCCAGTCTTAGACTGAAGACAATGGGATTCTTTTATTTTTTTGCGGTACTGGGGATTGAACTCAGGACCTTGTGCTTGCCAGGCAGGCACTTATTCCACTGAGCTATATCCCCAGCCCTAAAACAAGCTTTTTTTTTTTTTTTTTTTTTTTTTTTTGCAGTAGTGGGGATCGAACTCAGGACCCTGCGCTTGCTAGGCAGGTGCTTATTCCACTGAGCTATATCCCCAGCCCGACAATGGGATTCTTCACATGAGAACAAAACAGTAACTGCTAACTGTGTAAGATAAGACAATTTAGGGCATTGTATTATAGCATAACTCATGAGAGCAAGGAAATGTGCTTGCTGTTGAAAATGATGATGAAGTGGACCCAGGAAAATATACAAAATTAACAGTTGTTTTAAGGGATTAACTTATATCTTCCTATTGTATATAGATAAAATTATATTTCTTAATATGCTGAAACTTAGAAACCTGTCAGGCTACATAGCCAATGTTGGAATAAGCTGGACAATTGCTTGCCTAGGATCATGGGACTTTCTTATTTCTAATATTTTCCCACAGTATAATGAACATACTTTCTATAAAGAGTACACCACCAAGATAGGATCCTGAAAATAAAATTTGTAATAAAGTCCGGGCCAGATTCCTTCTGTTTATTGGTTTCTACTCTCAGCTGAAAATCACTCATCTGAGTACATAACAGTGACAACTGCACAGAGTACAGTATAGACCTTCTTGAAAGCAGAACTTCATTGCTTTTGAACCTCTCCACATCTCAGCACATTTCTCTCGACTTGAGTTGGAAGAAACCTTCACAAATAAAACATTGTCACATATATTTTGCTGGTCAAATGTTGCATGAGCTTCATAAGTAAAGGTCACCATGTAGTCTTACTGTAGGGTCTTCTAAACTCTTAGTAATGATGATGCTGATGTTTGTTGAAAGTTCAGGAGTGAGTTTCCAATCCTGGTGTCTCAAGCACACACCTCCCAATTTGTGTCGGGAAGAAACGGTGAGGAGTAGTTTGAGACTCTCCTAGAACATAATAAATGCTAATATTAATCTCACTCCCACACACATTCTATTGGTCAGGGCTTATTCACATGGCCAAGACCAAACAGCAAGGGTGTGTGTGTGTGTAAAGTTTAGTCTTCTTGAGCTGTCATTATCAAATATTTGAATATAAGAGATAATCAACCTCTAGAGTAATGAAAAGGATGCAAATTCAAACCACAAATATCATTTTCCCCATCAAATTGTGAAGAATTATGTCAAATGACATAAAGTTGTACAGAAATAAGAATCATCATAATTGAGGATGGCTGTCTGAATACATTTTGGTGTGCAGTCTTGTAAATGTAAGTACATTTCAATATGCATCTACTCTAAAATACAGCAGTTCTGTTTCTGAATTTGTGGACTGTGGCAACTTTCATCTAGATACCCAAGGAGATTTGTATAAGGGTATTTTCTGTAGAATCATGGGTAAAAGTCAATGTAATCATAAGGTCTGTCAATAAGGAAATGAATACATAAAGTGATCACATATAAAACCAACTAAATGCTATGTAGTGATCAGAATCAGTGAAGCACACACACACACACACACACACACACACAACTCAGAAGCAGTTTGCAGTTTATATATGTTCCATTTTTAATATATACTATCTTCAAATTATTTATTCAAATCTTGTTTAAGGGGTAGTGAGATAGAAATTCCAATCAATTAAGGCATCGTCAAAATCTCTTTTTAGTTTTTTGGTTTCTTTATATGTGAATTTTATTTAACTTAGCTTGAGGAATGTGTTTTCTTCTTAAAATACTACCTTTCTTCTCTGCAGGATTCCTTTCTAATTTAGGGAAAACAGGACGCTGAAGAGAACTCAAACCAAAACTATTTTGAGTGTGAGAATCTAGGCAGATAATAAAAACATATTTTTTAACTTATTTAAATTGTGTGCATCTGCATTTATTTGTTTTCAAATTTGGTAGGTTCTGTGGGTGGTAGCCCAGGAAAAAACACACAGAGACATTTGCTTTGGGACTGCACAGTGTAAACAGCATTACCATGACAGAGAGGAATGTGAAAGCAAAAAATCAAGGGGTCAGAATCTAGACCTACAGGCAGCCTGTGCACACAAAGCAGTCCATGATTTCCTGTTATCATTTCCTTGTGTTACAAGTGCTTCTTCAAAGATGCAAAATTCTTGCTGGTGCTTTTAGTTAACCACTACTCTGTGTCCTGGGTACAGTTGCCAATTACCAAGTTGCTGTTTGGACAGCAATTATCAGCTCCCTGGGCTAGCTCACTGTAAACACACTACAGGGTTTCATCACTCATGTTTTATTTAATTTCACTTGTCATCAAGGTCCTTGATTGGAGATCTGTGATTTACTTTGAAAGAGGTGGTTTTTACTCCTGCTGAAAACTGCTTGTCATTCAACTCATACTTTGCTCTGAAGGCACAGACGATCTTCTCTTGCTTGTTGTGGCAAAGCGTGGTGCTTTGTGTGGCAGCTCCAAGGAGGAGCCAGGCCATGTATTCTAATCATAATTCTATGGTAAGAGGCTAAATGAGAGACATATGATGATCTTTGGGTGGTATAATCTGTCTTCAGTTAATAATGACATTTCATTGTGGAATTACTAAGGAGAAGACCTCGGGACCATGGCCCAAATTTCAGATGTGAAGAATTAGTGAACATCCACATAGGCTCTGTGAACAATGGGGAAAACTTCAAAGATGAGATAATTTTCCATGGACATGTTTGTGTTTTGCCTGAGCTCTGCCAGTGATACAGTGCACTCATATTGAACTCACAGGAACATGTGCAAACTCATACAAACACTGAGGCACACAAAACGATTTTTCCATTATACTTGATCTTGGGCCTTGTGATTGGCTCCATAGTGAGATCTGTGGAATAACTTACCCTAAGCCCCAACTCTGACACTGAAGCAAGAGGAGACAAGTGTATGAAAGATCCCATATTGAAAAGTAGGGTAGGCAGCTAAACACACACATAACACATCCCTGGTCGGCTTCTGAGATGGGTAATGTACATGCAGAATATACTTCCTCCACAGTGAAATTAACCCTCCACTCCCTTCCCCCACAATAGCCTATTAGTTGTGTTCTGAACAAGAAATAATAAATTTTACTTCCAGGTTGGTATGAAAGACTCGTAACAGAGCTTTCTGTTTAAAGTTCTTTCTTGGTCCATGAGGTTCTGCATTGCAACTCGGCAAGCAGGGTGAGGTGAGTGGTGAAACTTGAACAATGGAACAGAAGTATCATGAATCAGAAAGTATACTGTGCTTTATCTGAAAAACTAATTTGCAGATAACAATTGGAAATATAACACCATTGGTGATTTCCTACCATCTTGTTTAGTGAAACTCTATATCATTTCTAATGTTTTTATTTCTTTATTCTCTTTAGTGGATGATCAATCTTGTATTCTTACAGCTAGTAATCTGAGCAACTTCATTCAAGATAACAATATGTAATATAACAAGCACTGTTAATTCCTATCATTTTGTTTTGAAACCCTGTACCATTTGTATTGTTTTTGCTTTGCTTTGTCTTTGTCTACGTTGTTGTTATTTTGGTGTGTTTTATTCTCTTTTCAAAAAATATAAATTTGCCCAAAGCCTTTTTGTGTATAATTTTCCTCACTCAAATATTGGGTATTTACCCAGCCAGCATTATTTAGAACACCTTCCAACTTCCTAAGAGTATTGGAATCCACCCTCAGTTATTTAGCTCAAATTGTCTGCTTTCGTACATAAGACAAAAAGAGCTTTAGTTGCAAAACTAGTTGATGAAAGAATATCTTGTTAACAAAGGAATGGTGCAACAGTAATAAAAAGTCTCTTTCATTTGTAAACCACTAAAACATCATTTTCATTTTGTACTATTTTCAACCAATATTAGTCAATATTAATATTGTTATAATAATCATAATAGAACAGCAATCATTCTAGATCAGCTCAGAAAGCACTAGTTAGTTTCTATTTGGTGGAAAAGTAAAAGACGGGAAATTAAACATGGGTCTTGGCCTCAAAATGATCACTGTATACTTTAGTAGTGGAGTCACACATTAAAAATTGGTACTTGTAAAAGAACAATAAATCATAAAATATACCAAAGAGTAAGAGAAGCCGGAGAATAGAGTCTCTGTAAAAATATATAAGTGGTTGCTGGAAAAAGCAGGACTAAATTCTGACATAAAGAGAGGTAAACTTGACTCATCTGTAGGAGCATGGACTCCCCCTGAGGCTACTATGTTAAGTGAAACAAAGCGGACACACAACTTCACCTATTCTGTGGCTTTTTACATGAGAAACTAAAATTACACACACGGGCAAAATAAAAGATAATAGAAACTAGAGAGATAGATCTTTCTCAAAGAGGAAGGGAAATCAAAAGATAGAAGAAGAGGAAGAAAAGTTGAAAAAGTAGAATTACAATATACTATGTACATGGACCAACTCCACACAAAGAATGTAAACATTATGTGATGCCGACGTGTAATAATAAAAAAAAAAAATTAGTTACAAAAGGAAGAAGTCAAGAGACTCCAGAAAGTTGGAGATGCCAGGAACATGGATTATATCTTGATGAAAGCCACAGGCAGTGAGAAGAGCCACCCCAAGAAAGAGACCATAATGGCTACAATAGTCAATGTCATAGCAGTGGGACCACCAAATTCATTTGGAGCTGACATCACACCAGAACTTGTTCTGGGTGCTGAGCATATGCCTATAGAATTTAATGTTTCCTCTTGCTTTGGTCTGATTCCTGCCTATTCTTCTGATTCTCCCTTTTGGAATAGGAATATTTACCCCATATAAATGTATATCCTAGGCAACTGCATGTGGAATTTTTTTTTGTACCAGGAATCTAACTTGGGACCTTGAGCTTGCCAAGCAGGTGCTTGTGCCTCTGACCTATATCCCCAGCCCACCATTGTATGTTGAAAGTGTTTAACTTCCTTTTTCTGTTTTACAAGGGCTCAGAGTTAAACATGTACTTTGAGTCTCGGAGGAGTCTATAGACAGAGACTTTTAAATAATTCTGGGACTGTTAAGACTTTGATGACTTTGACTGATGGACTCAATGTATTTTGCAGAATGAAATGCACATGGGTCTTTTGGGCAGGAGGGGTAAAATGTCATAGTTTAGATGTGGAATATCCTCCACAAACTCTTGGGATGTGGAATATCCTCCACAAGGGCTCTTGGAAGGTGATTGGATCGTGAGGTTACTACACTCTCCAAGAGATTAGTCCACTGCTGAATCTACCACTAAAAGTGCTATTAGGAGATAGGCCTGGTCAGAAGCGGCAGTTCACTAGGGACTTGAGCTGGAAGGATAGATCTCACTCCCTGACTCTTCCCTTTTTGCTCTGCTTCCTGACCACCATGATGTGAGTAGTTTTTCTTTCATAGAACCTTCCACCATGTCCTACCTTAAAGCCAGCCAACTAGAGCTGAACCATATTTTATCACACAGAATAGCAGAAATCATATTCTCAAGGATTAGTATTTCAGTGAAGCTGGAATTATGCCAAATTATATGTGATGGTGAAGAATGCACTGACTAAACATTAATGTGGCTCTCAGTTATTCACACAAATCACTGGAATAAGTTCAACATGAGAAGATTTTATTGCATGAAGAAACATAAAGAGACTTTTTGGGAGTGGATAGGTACTTTCATTAGCTTGGCTGTGTGCAAAGTTATATGGATATATACGTATGTTAAAGTTTATTAAATTATATACTCACTATAAATATGTACAGCTCATTGTATAGCAATTACTAGCCAATAAACCGTCTTAAAAATGTGTGAATCTAATTTTGGAAGACAGACACTTGGCCCATAAGGAAAGCTACACTTCACAGAGTGCTGTGTAATGTATCTTCTTTTATTATGTTGTTTTTAGCAAATTTACCTTCTTAGAGTAACGAGAGGACTTGGAAGTAGATACTGGCACTCCCTCAGCAGACTTTGCCTTGTATCTGCTCTGTGGTCATTGATATCACTGTGACCCTGTAATGGATGAGCTGACAGGTAGATAGGTATAGATAGATGACAGGTGGTAGACAGACATGATCGACAGGTAGAGGATAGATAGATGATAGATGGATACATAAATTAAGAAAGAAATATTGCTTAAGTTGCACTTTTATCACCTTACTGTACTAATGTAAAGTCATCTTAGTTCTTATTAAATGTGCACTTTCACCATTGAACTCATCACTGCTATATTTATTATACTATTTTAAACATATAATCAAACAACAGAAAATAAGCAGATGTAGACAGCACTGCAAATAATCGCCTACTATAAGCAGCTTCTGACTTTCTCTTTCACAGGATTTCTTGGCCTCTATTTCCCACACATAATTCACATTTTCCTTCTGACCACAAGTGGTAGCCTTAAGGCTTTGAGAATTCCACAGGCCATAGCACAGGTCACCAAGTGACTGACAGAAGCAACAGCAGCAAATAAATCTCACAGCACCACTGAGACCTGAGGGTGTTAGCTAACCCTGGATGCTTGTTTCCATGTGCACTTTATTAGAATCCCACTGCATACTATCTAGAAAGAGAGTAGTACATTTATTCTAGAATGATCTGGGAAAAGAGAGTTATCATTGGTCAACTTGCAGATATAATTACCTATTAAAGTGTGAACTGACACCTACATCTATATACTAGCAGATAATACCCTGAAAGACAATGGAAGAACAACACAAGGGTCTTTCATAGCTACCAGTGCTCATTTTGATGCAATGAATAGGTACAACTCAATAGTACAACTAATGCAAAGAATAATAATACATTTTTAAAAACAGCAGATGTAATGCTAAACCAACAGAGCTTCCTTGGGAAAGCTGGGAATTAGTAGAATTGTTTGCCAATTTCTTCTCCTCTCCTTGATCTTTAAATACTGGAATGCTTTGCTGAGTACTGAAACCTCTGGACTTCTTTTCTTTGCTTGTTTTTCTTTGAAACACACTGATAACCTTGTATCTATGTGTCTACTGAATGAAAATCAAGAGTAACATACCCGACAATCTATCCACACTTCTGCTTGAAGGTCTAATGAAATCATCTCACACTGCCATAATCATCTACTTTTTCGGCTATGAACTACTCCAAGCTTAGTGATGTAAACCCATAATAATTTCATGATGTCCAAGGGGTCAGTGGATCAGGAGTCTGAGCAGGATAGAGAGGTACTGGTCTGTCTTTGTTCTATGATACTTGGAGTCTCTCCTGAAAAGTTTGAGTTGCTGCAAGTAATTGGGGGCTAGAAGAACCAGGAGGCTTCTGCATTGTCATGTTTCGGGTCAGGGCTGGGATATCTGTAAGACTGGGCTTAACTATAACTATCAGAACAGCTTTTAGAGCTCTCCATGCAGAGTATGCTATAGAAAAGTACCAAGAGGGAACATCCAGAAGTCAGGAAGACTACCTCTTACCTAACCTTGAAAGTCATGTAGCATCATTTCCATGGCCTCTGCTGGGTATAAATGAGCCTTTAGGGCCAGCTTGGTCTCCTGGAAAGAGAATTAGACTCCATCTCTTGGTGGATAGCAGGAAGGTTACATTGCAGAAGAGTATTGTGGCCACTTTAGAACACACAACTCATGCACTCTTAATATGGTCAAAGCAGAACTCTTCATTTCCCATAAAACTACTCAAATAAATAAATTAAATGAAGTCATCTCTACCCCATTGCTCAAAACTCCAAATCTTCTTTTCTTTTTTGCACTCCCCACATTTAATGCTTTGTTACCAGGTTATTTCAGTGTTACTTCCAAAACAATTCTCAGACATGCTTATTTCTCTGTATCCCTGTTGCTAGCACCTTAGTGCAAACCAGAACCATTGGTTACCAGAACTACACTAATCTGGAATTTGAAATGTAAATTAGATCATCCTACTCCTCAGTTTGAACACCTATGATGCTTCCAAGACAGTTGAAATAAAATGCAGATGCCTTACCCTGGCGTACAAAGCCTCACATGGTCTGGTCCTTGGACTTTAATCCACCCTCTTCAGGTTGCACTTAACCAGTTGTCCACATCACCCCATGCACATTTCCTTTCTTTCAATTTCTCAGCCACATTTGAACACGTTACTTTAGTTTCATCTTCCTAGAATATTCTACATGATTTTGTGCTGTATATTCTCATTCAAAAGTCAGTTTAAATATCAATTCCTCATGACCTTTCTTTCTAATATGAAAGTCACCCATAGGTTACTGCTGTATTTCCTATTTTAATTCACTAATTTAAAACTTAATAAAATGTAACAAGTAACTTTCTGGTCCATGATAAGGAACAAGAAAGTTGTATTCATTAGGATTCACATTTTCTTAATCACTTCTTCATTATCAGGTACTGCCAACTCCTTAAAATGACAGCTCTGCAGGAACAGGACCTCCTGGAAATCTGCTAGCATGTCCTGCAAGTAAATAGTTCCTGAATGGTTCAGTGCCTGAAAGTGCTTGATAACTTACCCAGTATAATACAAATGATGAAAACACTTCTCCTGTGATGATAATTTCATTAGCTTAATTTACCAAGAAGGGAACCAAAATGGGAAAGTCATTTCCCACTGTCAAAAGTATTCCTGGCACGTACTTGTAATCCCAGCACTTGGCAGGCTGAGCAGCAGAAGGGTCATTGTGAGTTCAAAGCCAGCCCAGGCTACATAATGAGTTCAAGGACAATATGAACTACATGGCAAGACCCTGTCTCAAAAGAGTTGATTGCTAAAACCGAGTGTTGCTTTTATGCTAAGAAAGGAATAAAAAAAATTTAACTTTGGTTGAGCTCTCACTTCAGAAAGTAGCTGAGCTTATAATGTGTGGTTGTGACATTTGCAAGCAATGGCACTGGCATTGGGCAAATCATGTGGGAATGCATGGTGTGAGATTTCTTATGAGGCTATCTCTAAGAAGCATCCCAATTATGATGACACTATGAGACTTCATAGCAGCTTTTGTTTCTGAGGCTCTCCCATACAAAGACAAAGGCAAGCTTGAGTGGTTTCCAAGAATGAAAATGTCCATCCCTTGCTTTTGTCCTTCTGCAATCATATCCCATTTTTCTAGAAGGCTGATGTTTCCTAAGCTTGCATTTCATAGGTGAATGTCCAAGACTGGAAACATATCCTGAAACAGGTTTCCTAGAAACCATTTCTTTGAACACATGTGATCCCTTGAAAAAAGATCAACCAAGATTGGAAAATACAAAAGCCCTTTGTAGGCCCAGTAAAGATGTTAAAGAACTCTTCTGTAGCACTCTCTTTTCTTAAAAACATTTTTTTTCCTAATCTATTTACATCACCCTAGAGACTGTGATGTATACATATTAAGACTGAAGTGGTTTCTAGGGAAAAAATCAATTCATGAGCAAGATTCACAAAGTTCAATCAAGTAAAAGGATATGATTCTTTACTTTCTAAATCATACTAAAAATCTAAAGAAAATGGTTATAAAACTAGTTCCAATTCTTCATTCTGCCCTTCATCTTCACTCGTTCCAATGTGATATCCTGGCTCCTCCTCTTACAGAGAGGACTCTCTCTCCTACTTTTTCAATCTGGAAGGCCCTAGGACTTGCTTTGGCAAATAGAGCTCCGAAGAGATTGTGACAGTTGTGCCTAGGCATCAATAACCTTTTTATGCTGTTGCTGGCTTGCTTGGAAATCTGCTGTCACTCTTTGAACCTAGGCTAGTCTTCCACATGATGAGGAGTAATAGGGCCTAGTCATCCTGGTCAATCCAACCAGTAGCCAGTCAATCACTGGATATGCAAATGACACCAACCTAGACAAAACCATCTACTGAGTCATAGGTGACCACAGACAAAGAGAGGAAGTCTGCCAAGATCAGCCAAGCTGACCCAGGTCAGCATAATTTCTCAGGTGACCCATATACTTGTCTGCATTAAATTGTGGTAGTTATTTTAAGCCATATGTTTTGGGGTTGCTTGCTGCACAGCAATTTAGTAATTGATACACAAGGTACAATTCCTTGTTTACTGCCAGTCTTAGACTGGTTTGTGGTACTATAATAGAATACCGCAGACTGCAGAAAAAATAAATCAGACACACAGCTTAAATAGCTCATGGTTTCTCTTATATAAGAGCAAAATAAAAGATAGTAAAAAATAGGAGATAAACCTTTTGCAAAGGGCAAGCGGACAAAGAGATGAAAGGGAGAAGGGAAGGACAATGAAGAAGTTAAGCAGTATTATGGACAAGTACCTTTCCCCCATAATGAATGTAAGCATTTTCTATTACAGACGTGCACTTAAAAAATTTTTAAGATGAAAAAACTTTTTGAAATAAAAATGAATTTAGAAGTAACATAAAAGCAACTGTTAAAAAGAAATGCATTGGTTTATAGCTCTGGATACTGGTCAAGATGAAGGCACCAGCAGATTCAGCAATTCTGATTCCAAGATGGTGCTAACAACAGAACTTGCTTTTTTAATTTATGGGATATTTAGAGCAATAAATCTCCAATATATTTATGTTACTCAGGAAAAACAACAACAGCTACAAAATAAAGTGGCTGTAAGAACATGGAGAAGTGATGATGACGGCAGACAGTTGCAAACGCATGGTTTTCCTGATCTGAGCTCATGCTCCTGGGATTACAGGCGGGTGGCCCTTTCAGCATGTGCACCCCTCAAATTCACATCTGCATGAATGTGGCAATAGAAAAAGGCAAAGAGATGAATTCCTGAATTGTTTTCCCCGATGCTCAGAGATATGTTTCCTTGGATGATTCCAGTTTGCAGGTGCACCGGCCACACACTAATTGAAAGAATTATTTTTTTAACATTCAGTGTCTTCTGCAAAGGCTTTTGTGAAGAGCCTAATTGTTTCAACCAGCTGCTAGGAACTGTTTTTACTAATTTTTTTAAAAAATCAAACAATGCAGAAGCAGGGGGTATTTGTAATATTTCCCCCTCCACATTCTTCTGGGGAGAATAAATGAAAAGCAACAGCCTACAGTTCTACTAGGCTGAGACCTTTGAAGACCAAAAATCTGTGTTCAGTAAACAGAAACAACAAAAATATGTTATTTTCCTCTTTATTTTTGTCCTTACTCCATGATAGACTGTCTTGTGTACAGTGTGTCTGGAGGTCCCCTATCGAGAATAGTAGAACCCAGAATCGGCCCATGCACTGTTACTGACTGACAGAATTCTTCCCAAGTTTCCACAGGATATGTTCCTTTGCACTAGAGAAAATGCCTCATGTGTCATGATTTCTGATCTTTGGGTGGCTGCCAGATCTATTTTAAAGGGACTGGTTCTTTGTAGCTGAAAAATCATATGGAGTCAAATTTCTAACCTATAGGACTTCCCAATTTTTTCCACAGATAGTCCTTAAATCTCTCTGAATTTAAATGTCACCATAGCATTATGCTGCATTCTGCTAATGATGTGCCTTCCCTTCTATTTGATTTTAAGTTTCTTAATATAGTGTCTTAGTAGGTTTGGATGGCTACAACATGGTACCATAGTTCTACAAGCACTATCAATGTATTTCCAACAATTTTGGAGGTGGAAAGTCTGAGATCAGCATGCCAGCCTGCTCACATTCTGATGAGGGCCCTTTCCAGGGTTGCAGACTGCTGATCTCTCCTTGAATGCTCACACAGTGGAAAGGGAGCTTTCTAGGGCACTAATCCCATTCCTGAGGGTTCTTCCTTTGTGAATTAATTAATTCCAGAGGCTCTTTTTCCTAATATTACCACACTGAGTGTTAGGACTTAACACATGAATTTTGGGGATGCAGGGAGACTGACAGACAAACGTTCAGTGTGCTGTAGCGAGTATTTTTAAGAAAGGAAAACACACAAAATAATCAAGTAAGAGACCATATTCTGTAAGAAAAAGTGACGCACGTTGTCACTGTTATTATAAGATGAAAGCCATATATTTGACAACAGAGATTTTTAAATGAATTGTAAAACTTAAGGCAAAAAGTGATAAACTATACTTCTAAATAATGACATAAGACATAAATCAGGATCCAGCATTATTTGATAAGACAAAATTGATGACTATTGGGAATCTTTGGGGATATTTATTTACTTTAAAGACAAAATCTGTCCTCTGAACAGGGTTTTGCACACACTTCCTTGAGATTACAGCACTGCTACAATGTATGACTGAAAACATTCCTGTAGAAGTCAGAGTATAATACATTCATTCTGGAGCATGATTTCCTTAACCTTTAATTTTTTTCACATTAAGCAGCAAATTAAATGCAAATGTCTAGAGAAATGAAACACTTGCAATACAAATTTACACAAACCAAATCAGGAAAAAGAGAAAGTTATAGTCCTCTTGCTGATTGTAAACCCCCAGACTTCTAAATACGCACAGTGTATTAAAGAGCAACTTAACCTTGCTTGGAGGACTTTGACTTTTGCAACTCCCAACATATCTTTATTCTTCAAATTAAAAAATGTATTTCCATTGGGTTAAACTGTAATATGCCAGTTTCTTCTGGTACTTAAGCTACTTTTCGGATATAAGTCTGGAATTTTTTAAATTACCTAGGGTCTTTAGATAACTACCATCTCATACAGAAGAACGTCATGAAAAGGCAATGCCGAATTACAATGAAAAAACAAGATTGTTCAAAGACAAGACATAAAGAAGCAATCACATACTCAGAGCTACACAGGGCAAACTCAACCATCAAATGCCAATATGTTTTACCATCACTCATAGACACCTCCCCCAGCAATAACCCAGCTAGTTTGCCGCAAAGTGTGCCATTTGCTTAACTTTATTGCATCACCCCCCCCAACCCTTACCACATTCACTGAGCCTCACAGCATCCTTTCTCAAATGCTGAATGTATTAGATAAAAATGGGGAAATGGTACACTTCCACTTTTTAACATTTCTTTGTAATTACTTCACCTAATGTAGCTCTCAATCACCCCTATCCTTACTGATCTTCCCAACCAGAAACAGATGTGAAATGTCATTGTATACTCACTATGTAATGATTAAAAACAAGAGAACTGAATAGGGCAGAACGGGGTTGAAAGTTACCCATGTAAATATTGAATTTCTCTGTGTTCAGAGGAACTGTATAAAAACCCACAGTGGGGAGGTAGAATGAGAGTCAAACTCAAAACTGCATCTTGCCTAAGTAACTTGCATAAGAACAAGAAAGATGCTCACAATCCTCCCAAAATCCCCAGATATGTATTCTTCTCTTTAAAACGTAGTAAGAACTATAATCCCAGAGTCGGTTATTTGCACAGGAGACAATGAGACAGATTCCATACACTAAAGATGAGTAAGTGTAGTTGACTGAACAGCCTGCACATTACAGAATGTTTTAATCAATAATTAAAACCCTGAGTCTAAAAGATCCAGTTATCTCAGAGAGGAGGCCACCCCCAGAAATGTCATGTGAACACAAAAGCCATGGGAAAGCGGGGGCCTGATGGGTTACCAGCAGGTGATCCAGATGTGCACATCTGCTGCAACCCTCTCCCTCCCCCAGGCAATGGCTGGGCTTCAGTCTGTCACTAGGGAGAGCTAGCACAATGGGGAGGCAGAAGAACAAGGTAAAATGACATTCAGAGGGTTTCTGAGTTATGATGATATTCTTTGAAATTCCCAGGCGTTGTGAAGGGTCTTCAAAGGGATTCTCAGCTCCAGGATTTAGTGCTCTGGGCAGTCACCCAGGTACCACAAAATCCCCATGTGTGCACAACTCCTTTGTTACCCATGGATGTACTCCCTCCCTGACGTCAAAGCCATATTTGCTCAGCTTGCTGAAAATGTGTTCTTCGCTGGCCACATTCTTTCTCTTTTCTGAGCCAATGGGTTTTCTGCAGAGCTCGAGGCATTGATGCAGCTCCTTCCATGAAAAGACAGGGATGACAGTTGTTTCTTGGTAGACCATGTGCTAACCAGACCAAGCTTGTTTTCCTAAGAAACCTAGTGTTTATTTTTTGTTTCTGTTTGCCTGACATCTAACTAGCATTGTAGTAAAATGTCCATCACTGTGGTTTGTGAATGGAAAACTTGCAGAATAGCTTTTCGCCATCTATCCATTGCTACTCTAAGGAGAGAAATTGTTCTGAGGAAAGGTCCTATTCCTACCTTAATCAAGCATTTTGTGAATCCCTGTCCACCTTGAACAATCATAATAAATGTAGGATTGGGAATGATGGCAGGTCAATGCTATCAGGGTCATAATGAATGACTGTCATGGGATTTTCCAAGGTCTAGAGAAATCTGAACTCTTGCCAGAGTTTTGACTCAATTATAACATAGGTATCTTAAATACCACCAGCCATTTTGATTATTCAATACAACTTGATTAAGCTACTTAAGACTTAGTCATTTGCAGCAGCATTACATGGGATGCCAGAACCTTTATCTTTTTTGTACTTAATGGTTTCACTTTTAAAGCATAAGGGAAAAAAGACCAGAAATCAATAGCCTTACCTATTCCATGTAATCTGTTGGGAAGAGTGAAGAAAAATCATTTAATGTATATTGAAACCTTATGTGGTGATTTTTAAAAATCACTTTAATTTTATGTGGTATTTATTCTGATTTTATAAGCAGGAACCAGGATGAGAGCCTATGCCACTGCTCCAGATTCACACAACTGGTAAGTGATGAAATCGAAACTTAATCCTGTGTAACCATGACTCTTGTAGACAACATCAGAGTTCTGAGAGAAAAGTCTCTGCTGCTCAATAGCTCACAAAAGCTTCTCAGAGCTTTATGGCCATCCACTGACTGCTCTAGGGCTGTTGCCGTGGTCACAGGTCTCAGGTGGCAGCAGAAAGCAACAGAAGCTTCTGATGACCTACTCTGTAACTGACCATTCCATCTGAGCGTCCTGACCACTTGTCTCTACACCTCACTCCTCTTACTCCTCAGCATTTATTCTCCCATTACTAAAAGGTCTGCTCTACACAAAGTTTCTACAGGTCCCTTGGTTGCAAAGGTAAATGAAAGAATCACGCCCAGAGAGTATCCTAACTTTAGTGCACTTATGATGAACTTCCCTTGCTACTGGGGACTGAGGTAATTTAAAAATGCACTTATTTTTAGATTTGAAAATTGAAAGAAACTCTCTGTACTCATTAACAAAAGCTCACTTCTTTCTTCCTAGCTCAGTCATTCCTAACCTGTAGTTCCTGAAATGATAGGGCTGTTTATGAACTACTGATTAAATATTGATCTCCAATACTTATTAAAATAGTTGATCAAATTTAAAGGAAATAGATCTTTACTAGAAAAGTACTTTATAGACCAACTGAAACATCAAGGACATTTGTTGTTTTATCAGAAATATAGTGAAATATGACTTTGAGTCATTAAAATGGGAAATGATTATTAGCTTAAAATAGAGTGTTAAAAAACACCTTCTTGGGCCATGGTAGTGTGACTGGTGGAAGAGTGAGTAAAATCACTGTTGGCAAAAAATTAGATGCCCTTCATACATATTACTCAAATCAGCACCAGAAGGGCAGTTAGAGGATTATACAGCATTCTTTAGAGACAGAGATGGAAATGATGAGCCAAGACTGCCTCTAAATATTTCCTAACATAAAGACTAGGCAATAGATCTTCTGATTTCATGACCATGATATCTCCTAGAAGGTTCTAGCTCAGTGAATATGTACACAGTGTCTGTTCCCTAGAAAACAATTCAAAGTTCAGAGAATACAGTTAAATTATAACACTTGTGAAATTAGATGAGAACCGGTATAGTCTAGTTTTTAATAAATAGTAAAGTGCTAAAAGAAAAAATGCCCAAATTAATGTATATTTAAACAAAAGGCTTGTGTCTGGACTACATCCCACACAACTCTAAAACCTGTAAAACCACAAAACATAAACGTGGTGAACAGACACCTGCACAGCCATCCTCCCAAATTATCAATCAGTTAAGAAGCAACAACACCTAAATTTTGAATGAAAACAGCAACCCAAAAATAATTTATAACTTTAACATTTTTCTTTTGGTACCAGGAATGAACTTAGGATCTTGCACTGGCCAGGAAGACCCTTATGCCACTGAGCTCTATTCCTGGCCCAAGTTTAACATTATTTATTTAATATTGTCTTTCCCCTCCTGTCCCCTGTGTCCCACATTAAAGTGAAGGGTCTGCCCCATGTTAAAGTGAACTATAACCATGCTCTGATTGTCGTATATTTTTGAGTGGAGGGATTTTGCCAGCATACCATGAAGAGAATTGAGGCCATGGATCAGCATAACACTTTTAGCTAAATAGATAAAAAGGGTGGAGATGAATATTTTACTCAGTCCACTGTTAAGACTCTAATGAAATAGCTTTCCACGACTCTGTAATGGACACCAAATTCTAATCTCCTCCATTATTAGCTTTTGAAAATCTTCTCATGGTGTACTTTGGCAGCCAACCAAACCCTGAATTTTCAGATTAAGAGATTCAAACTGAAATATTAAGCTTTCTCCTCTTCCTCCACTCAAATCGCACAACTAAACCTCTTGGTGAAGGCCAATAACGTTTCTAAACTAATGTTGCCTTTGGATACAAAAGAAACATTCCTGGAGAATGACACAATATGACCACTGGGCCAAAAGGAAAACATGTTGTTGAGTACTTTTTTCAATGACAAAATATATTGTTTTAGTATTAAACACAGAAGTATCCCTAACCAAATAGTAGGGCTGCTGGGACTGAAATCACATCTTTTATGGCCAGATTAGGTATGCAGTTCATAGTATATCTCTGGGAGACCAATTGTCTCAATATCAATACCATTCACAAATTTTCTATCATGTCAGATACTCATGTGAGAAATAAAACCTTAATTAAGAGATTTCATGCTAATATAGTCTAATCAAGTTCCTTTTGACTGATAAAGACAAGTAAAAACACCATGTCAATAAATTATGGCCTGAAACACCACCTCAAATAAAAATACATTCACTGAACAACTATTTCTTGATTATCTAAACTGTACCTTGCACCATATAAACAGCTAAGGATACAGCCACCTTAACTGAGCTTACAGTCTTTTGGGGTATAAAGTTATTATCAATTTATGCAAATAAATGTTAAATTGCACCTGTGCTAAGAGCTGTGAAGAGGCTGCATGCCCAGTGCACTGGAGGGGAAGGGCAGAGGAGGTGTCACGCACGTGTACCAATCTCCCATGATGAATGGAAGCATTAAGTACTGCAATCCTATAGTAATAAGAAACAATTTTTAAAATAAATTCAAGTTTAAAACGGAATGTATAACCTTTAAAAATCATGTTTTAGCAGAGTATTTTATGTCTTTATCAATGCTCACTGCATGATGCAAACTAAACAAAAATAGCAAACAAAGCCAAACAGAAGTGTGAGGCTCCAATTTACTTGTGCTGACTAAAGGTTGTATTAGCTGAGCAAGGTGGTGCACACCTGTAATTCCAGCACTCAGTAAGTGGAAGCAGGACAATCACCATGCTTTTGATGCCAGCCTGGACTACACAGTGAGCTCAAGACCAACCTGATCTATACAATGAGATCCTGTTTCAAAATACAAAACAAAGCCAAAAGATAGGCTGTATGAAAGAGATAGCGAAAGGAAAAAATACTAAACAAGATTATCAACTTTGAATGTTCAAATGATGCATGATTTTTATTTCTCTTAGCCCTAAGACAAATGTAAATATTATGTATTACAAACACATACTAATAAAAACTTAAATTTGCATAGAGAGATTCTATAGACAGAACAAAACATTGTAATTGAAAGTTATATTAAACAAGGTCATTAATATTAAAAAATACACTGAAGGGCACATAGTAAAGAACACGGAACCCACCAGTATATGAGCCTCTGGCATCAAGTTTTCAGTAGCTTGTAAGTGACTTTAATTTGTATGACCTAGTCACCTCTTAACATTTATGTCAAATGGAAAGTAAATGATTAAGAGAGACAGAATGAAGTTAATTCTAAGATAATTTATATAAAGCACCTATGAGAGATATCAAAAATGATGGAACTCTTTTCTGTGAACCATAATGCCTTTCTTTCTCATAGAGAAAGCACAATTAGAAAAGTAGAGAAAAAAAAATAATAAAGGGATATAGGACCTTCCTGCTCTCAGAGAGCAAGACAAGAAAGTCTGCTATGAAAGGCTCTGAGGCGAAGTGCAGGTGTGAATTGTGATGAGTTTCCTGTCATAGACTGGTGCAGAACATTTGAAGCAAGAGTGACTTACTTGCCAGGAATAGGAACATAGGCATACTGAGATCCCTGACCTACGATTCCACTGCTAACCCTTGCATAGGGTATGTTGTGTCACGCTTCTCAGCTCCCAACTGGGCATTATCATTACCACTTTTAAGAGGTGGGTGTCTTTGGACAAAATAAAAAGGAAGGCAGAGAGAGAGAGAGAGAGAAGAGAAACTTGAACACGTTCAATTATAATTTTTGTTTGACAGAGAAGATAAAATGGATAAATTGCATAAAATCTGTATGCTTTAGAGTCTCATGATTTCAGCCAAGGCAAAAGGTGAATGTTATTTTAAGGACAGTAAATAAGACACAGAGCCATGAAACTAGGGAAGCCCAGCCTCCTGTTTCCTGTTAAATACAGTCGTCCACCTCACAGCCCTTCCTGAACATGGAGGCTTCTCTAGACCCAATAACCAAAGTGGCTTTTCACTTCATTCCATTTCTATTCTTACTTTGTTATGTTCCTACCACACCAAAAAGTGCACTTTCACCAGCAAAGAATGGCTTCTTCTTTTTACTTAATATTCAATTGCACTGTCAGCGAACCCCAGAAATATCTAGGGATGTTTTCCAAGAGAAAAGCACAAAACGCATGCCTCACATGCAATGGCTTCCTTGTTACAATGCAGAATAAAAATGTTTACTAGGCCAGAAGTGAGGGTGATCTGGCTGAGACATCTGTTACCCCACTGATTGCCAGGACTGATTTGTCTGATCTGGCTCGCTAGGCAGGTGTCCCTTTCCTCCTTCACCACTCCATGTGCATTCCTTCAGAAGCTGTGCTCTGTCTAAGAGAATGACCCCCCTGGATAGGGAAGGATCGTTTCCTCTGTCAAGGGTAGATGGGTAGCTGGGCTCTCCTGCTAGAACCCCCAAACAAGTTATCAAAATGTTTACTAGAGTGAAAGAGTTAATAGCCTAATCAGCTCATTCTTTCTTATTAGAAAGAGTTGGGGTTTTAACTGAAGTGAAATCTTTCTACTGATCCCAATGCCAGTTCCAGCTTGTTGACTTTAATGGGGAAGTGTAACACTTGGAAATGTGAAAACACAGTGGGTAATATTTATATGAAGTCTTCAAGAACCATGGTATTTTGCTTATGTGAAATACTGTGACATTTTGCCTAGATCAGGGAACCAACAGATTAGCACATTAACACTTTTAGGAAGCATGCATACAATTTACTTTGAATGTGGTCTTTGATTTCTAAGAATAATGATTTCAAACTGACAGACTAGTTTATGAAGCATTGTTTCATTTTTTAAAACGCTTGTTTCTAAGAAACTTCTAGCACTGTAGAACAAGAGTAAAGCCCAGTTTTGGACAGGAAAAGTTCACTGGAGGAAACTCTTTCAAAAGGCCTTAAGATGTAAAGTAATTAAAAATAAATCTTAGACTGTTTATCATTTATATATTCCTAAAGTACCTCTTATATTTAAGTCTTACAGATTAAAATTTAACTATTCATATCAACTTAATTCTCCATAAATTAGAATCTACTACTATTCTCATTTTAGAAGTAATGTGGGCACAGAGAAGTTAAGGAAACTTTAAAAAAACTGTATATTTGGTCCCTAGAAAAGCATAAATTTGAACCTGAACCTCTGGCTCTGAGGCAGTGTTCTCAGTCACTATACCACATAACTCCCCACTTTGATATACTAAGAATATGAATGTTCAAGAAACATCCATAGATGAGTATATGCTATCATTATCACTGGCAGCGTTAGAAGTCCAGCTTTCCCTTACCCACGTCACTTATAAGGAGAGAGGGGATACAGTTACCATTTAATTAAGTTTAAAGCAAACATGCTGATAAGATTGCTATATACTGAGAAATTGTAATTTGCTAAGTAATACATGTCTTGAAATATTAGAGCTAAAGTATTAATTAATTAATTAACTAATGAGATATTTAATGTCTAAATTAGAATTAAAAGTCCTCAGCAATTTTGCTTAAAATGCTGAACATTTTTGTGCCCTCTCATTTTCTGTATTATTCTTTATTCCTGCTTCAATGACTTAAATGTTACATGAAGTCCAAATTGGAGGGATCCACAAGAGTTAGTGCCTGCATATGGTTTTGGAGTGGGGAGGAGGAGGAAGAGGAAGGGGAGGTTAGCAATACAGAGATACAGCTAGGGAAGCAACCCTTGGTCCACACTGACCCTTCCACACTGAAGGAAGTCGCCTGTCTAGGAGGTGGGGAAGGGCTGACAGCCACAGAGATTACTGGCCAGTTTTAGTGTACAGTTTGTGCCATGCATTTGTGAACCAGCTACTGCTGCGAAACAAGGTTACTAGTTTATAAACTCTTAGCAGTCCTCTACACCGCTGCCCTCCATATGGCATTTACAGAACATCATGTTACCTAGTCTCCTCACGTACTCAAACTGACCAAGACCACAGAGATATCTAGAATACCCGTATCAATGCAGGCTGTGGTTCAGGCTGTTACGGCTTGTGACTAGATGTTGCCCCAAAGCCTCCTGCAGTCATGAAGGAGGCAGCTAAATCTAGAGCTTGTGATTAGTTCACTGTCTAGCGGTGAGACTGGGGATGTGACTGCTACACACATCTAGGGCCGGTAGCCTGCACACAATACAAAGGAGGAAAAGAGGCTTCCTCCTCCTGCGCTCTTGTTTTGGGAGCCTTCCGCCACCATGAAAGGCTGCCCCTGTGCCATGCCACTGATTGTGGAGCCACCTGATTATGGACTGACACACTACAAACTGTGAGCCAAATACACCTTTCCTTCTTTAACTTTTAGTGTTGGGTATTTTGTCTCAGCAAGAAGAGAAAAGTAACTAATGCACAGACTAATCAAATGCATTTGGGGTTATCGAAGGCAAGTGGCTATTTTCCCTTTCTGTGTTTCTCTTCCTTCTGCATTTCTATTTTATCCAGCACTGTTGCGTCTCTCACAGTGTCTCTACCATTTCCTTACCATCCTCTTCTCACACGTCAGATTCTATCCAATATCCCATAATTTAAGTTAACACCATTTAAATAGGAAATAAACTAAGAATATATTAGAAATCACACCACAAGGCCCTTGAACTTAGCTGGACTGTTCAATAAACTCCCCCACTGAACACTAGAACATAAAAGATTGTATTCATCAGATCTTTTCCCCCCTCTTGATCTTCAGCTGATGCTCTGAAACATTCATTCTGGATAATTAGAATTGGGGTATTTGGAGTACAGTTTTTTCTCATTCTGTTCCAATTCTTAAATGATCAAGTCCTTTAGGAATACTTGCAGCCTGTCTAACTTTGATGAATACTCAAGAATTACTTTGATGAATCTTACTTTTTCTTTTCAGTCTTTTAAATGGTCATTCAGGGCTCCAAGGAAAGGAAAAATCACTGTAGTTTTGTGTTTTACGTCAATGCCTCCAGGTTCATAGAAATAATTAAAGGTAGGGGAGGTTGGAAGCAAGAAATCTAGACAGGAAGCTGAAGTAGCACAGGTAAAAAGTAATGAGGCAACAGGAAAAACAAGCTGAGTGTGTGGTCCATTTGCCTGAACCAGATGAAGTGGCCCAGCAGAAGGTTGCACTAACATGAAATGCGTGGATATACATGTAGAGGAATCATAGACCAGGGTGTCATCAACCTGCATGTGAACAAAATTATGAGAATAGGTGAGCTATCTCAAGAAGAGTTCACAGTATAAGCAAGTAGCAGCTCAAGGACAGAATTCTTAGCTACACAGTTAAAGGGGATGGGGAGAGCAGAATGCCTGTGAATAATGATGTACCAAATATGATCGATTAATACTGAGAACTGGCCTCACCCTTCTAAGCTCTCCCTTGTGCTTCAAGGTTTAAAAGTCTAGATATTCCATCTCTTGAGGTTCCTGGGCAATTCTGCTTCTATTTAGATCTGTAAGCAGGTGCTTACATGAAAAGAGAAAGCAGATGTGGTTCTTGGAGGTCATGTACTTAAGCATCAGGATGGGGCAGACTTGGAGGTTTGCTGGAAGCTCCTGGGCCTTGTTCTGAGAATTACTCACTTCAGTGCTACAGGTACTTTTATTAGTTTCACTTTACTGGGCATTTGTGATGCTAGAAAGTTTTAAGCTTCACTCCCTAATTATTCCACTTGTTGGAAAAATTTATTCCCTATCCTGAATTTTTATTCAAAATGCTCACATTAAGGTCTATGTTCATGAATAAACTTTCACTAATACAGAAAGTATAGCATCATGAAGCTATACAGAAGAAAGCCTTTTTCTCTTTTTTTTTTCTTTTTTTACATCAGAAATTGAACTCAGGGCCTCGCACTTGCCATGCAGGCACTGTGCCTCTAAGCTACATCTCAGCAACAGTTTTGAGCATGTTGAATGTAAATCAAACATGAAAAACAGAGACAATGACACTTTTTTTGTGGGGCAAGGAAGATCCTTATAAGAAGGAAAAGAGACCTAATAAAACACAGCAAGAAAGGAAGATGGGTTAAAATGTGTGTGCGTGTGCGTGTGCGTATGCGTTATAATTAGATGGACTTATGCAGATTTATAAACTAAGGAAAGAGCAAATAAAAGAGTGAAGATATATGAAAGAGTAACCAAAGCTAATGAAATTCAGGTCCCAGACCAGACAGGAAGAATCAAGGCCACCTGTGGATAGGTTAGCCATAAACAGGAAAAGGGGCATTCTGTTCTCCTGATCATGGCAAGAAAGAAGATGTGAATCGGGAAGTTGAAAGAGGTTATATTTGTCTAAATGAAGATGATTCCAAGTGAAGATGACAGGCTTTCACACCACCCTCTCTTGGTAAACAAGCCCTCATTCTCCTTGGAGAACCACACCTCTACATTCTCACCTCTGAAGCTGTGGAGCAGAACACATGACCAAGTCCTAACATATGAGAGCATCACATTGCCCTATCCATGGTGATGTGTCCAAGAGGAGCTAGATGGGAGCTGATGGTGCATTTGCTGGAGCTTGTGGTGAAGTGGCAGATCTATCTTTCTGCAGGGCTTCAGGTAGAGATGACAGGTCACTCTGAGCCATGGTTGGAAGAGTCCTTCTGAGACTAGAGTTAAGTCAGAAGAAGTAGAACCGAGGAGAGAGAGAGAGATTGAGAAAAACCAAGTTCTGGGGCTGTAGAACAAGTGCCCACTCTTAGTTTCATGAGAAACCAGACATTCTCCTGGATTTTTCAATTGTTTCAACCAATACATTCCACTTTTGCTCAATCCAGTGGGGTTAGTTTTCTCTTGTTTGTTGAAAGCACCCTAAACTGTAGTGAAGTCATATACTGCAAGTAAATGGAGTGAGATGTGTTTTTTAAAGCAAAGTGCAGACTCGGGGCAAGAAGAGCAAAGAGAAAGATCTTACCAATAATTATTAAGTTGGTCCATAAACCACAGTTCAGTTTGGCTGAACTCAACCATATCAGGGTCAAACCTGTATCAATAATTTGGCTTTTTAATGTTCTCTGAGGCAAGTGAAGAACTGATTTTTTTCATCACTTGCAGTTGCTTTTGTGAAGTATGGACCACCTTTGGCTGGGCTCATATGACACCTAACATCTGGACAAAAATTGAAAATATGATGTCAACCATGTGCTTTGTCAAACACAATTACAAACCCCAGGGTAGTTAGCAAATATCTAATAACTGTTTCGGGTTTCATCTGAGCTATGTACACACAGCATTTGTGACTCAAAACTTTCACAGAATGAAGGAACAGAATCTCCGCACCCATCATTCCTCCGCTTTACAAGTCAGCCCCCAGCCCAAATATGATGTCAGCTTTCCTTCCACTTAACATTTCCCCTGGGGAGAGTTTTCTCAGTGCAAATTCATCAAAATTTCAACTCCCTGAATATCTGCTCATGTTGGAATTTTATATGTCAACTCTAGCACATAAAGGGAGTAGGATTTAGGATATTCTAGCTGATAAACATTTTATTCTTACCAGAAATAAAGTGATGTTCAAGCAGGTCATGAAACTCATGCAAGACCCCTTTGGTACTGAGTGGCTAACCTGAGGCTTCAACCTTGTGACAACAACCAATCATACCAGGCTGCCACCAGTTATAATAGCTTGCTCATAGGTAAATTTGGCTATGTTACTACTTGGCAATCAGGAGCACTTGACCATGAATATATTTAGAGCTGCCAAAATGGAATACAACCTCCCTAAAATGCTTCTTCATAAATAAACAAAAAGTTCAATCATCAGAAAACTGAAATAACTTTCTCTATAGTACTGAATACCTAAGTACCATAGCTATCTATTATCTTGATGTTAGCTACTATTCCTGGGATTTATGAACCAAATATTTAAAGCCAATTCATAGGGGCACTAAATTTAAAGATATTTTTGCATATGCTCATACATGTGATGATCTCTTTCTGTGTTGTAACAATTTATAAATTTGTTATTACCTTGTGGAATGGAATGGAACATAACAAAAAAAGCCCTTCAGGCAATATGATTTCATTTGTAATAGACAAAGCATACATATTTACTTTATGCGAAGATATGAAGAAAGAAGCTTAAAAATCTGTCATCCAATTGCAAGTCTTATACGGAGTAACAGAAAATAGTCTAAGAGCACAAAGCCATTTTTTCAAAGTTGACCATGGTCCTGAAATGTCCTACTAATTAAGTGATCCAGTTAGAATTGTGAAACAACCGCTTCCATAACAAAATTCACATTGTTTCACTATGTTTAATCATAGGAGGGTGGTGGAGTGGAAGGGGAATAGAAAGAAGAAAGAAGCAGCTGTGTTAAGGTATACGCACCTACTCTTTAAGGTGAATGTAAACTTCATGTACTGCACGCATGTACTAATAAAATAAAATTGAAAGTTAAACACAAGTTAAAGATGAAGTATGAGTCAGTATTAGTCGATCTGACAACATCTCGAAGTAAGCAACCAACAATTCACTAAGCACAATAAATACAGTACACAAAGAAGGATGAGGTGTTGCTGACAGGGTTGGGAATCAACCATGGCAAGGTATGAAATGTTTTCTCCATTAGGGATTATTATTTTCCCTCCCTGTCACCCGGTCTACCACTTAATAACCTGGTTAGAATTTTGTTTGAAGCTTTCTAGAGTCAATCGTATGTTGCACAAAGGAATTATACCTTCTGTTACCGTTATTCAAACCCGAGGTCAGCAAATGAATGATGACAGAGTAGCTCTTTGTTCTCAGGATTTAGAGATTATAAAGCACGTTTATCTTTGTTACTGTCTTATAGACATAATTCAGACACCAACAATATTGACAGAATAGAAGATGTTTTTCTCCCTTTTACTGATCTCCTGAAGACTTCAATAGTGCCTAGATGATTGGGACACAATGAAGTTTAACTTCATTAAGCTTCAAATTTAACTCCATGGGCCCTGGACCTAAAAGCTGGGAGAACTGTTTAAAATCTGAGCTCCCACACTTACTGTCTGTGTCGTAAGAAGCATGCCGCTTTCATTCGCCCTGGGATCAATTTCAGAACGAGTTGCTTATATGAGTAAAATTAGGTTTACTGCTGAGAGATGGAAAACCCCAGTAAGAGTGATTTAAACAAGATGCACGTTTATGTAATTAACTCATAAAGCAGGTGGCCAACCGAGGCTCCTCTGACATCCCATGGAATCGGAGTTCTCATCTCCTGGAACACTATCATTTCCAGTAAGAGTTTTCCATTTCAGGGTTCTGTGTGTTTGCTGAAACCTCAGTGATCACATTTGTATTCCAGCCAATAGGAGCAAGGGTATAGCATCTCCCCCAAATTATGAAATACATGCGAAATACATTTCCTGTGAGTTGCACACAGTTCTTCTACTTGAGTTGGTCTGAGGCCAGTCATCCCTATCCACAATGACTGCCACGAAACAGATCCTTATTTTGATCAGTCATGCACTTCAGTGAAAGTCAGGGGCTCCATTATAAAGGAAAAAAAGAGGGATCAGGATTTTGAGACCAACGTCAATATGATACACTATCCTACTAGTATCCCTGGGGTGTTAAAATGTTGTAGTATTATAGGCAAAAAATATTTACTTTCTACTAGCAGTTTTTAGTATTATCAATGAATCTGACTTCAGATATAAAGAAAAAGTTGTTTTCCTACACAGTGGTATTCCTGCATGTTTTAAACCGAAGCACAGATGCCACCACAATGAGTACACACACGTAGAACTTGCATTGCAGAGCTCTTCTGTAATTGACCTTGCACGTGGTGTTTGCCTAGAGGATGCACCTCCCACAAGCTGCCCTGAGCCACACACTGACTGGGGCAAGTTTCCTAAGACGGTCACACACCTGGCAGATGGTGACACGAGCCAAGTATGCTCAAGCTTCCTTAGACGGCACAGCTGTGGGGAGACCTCATCGTCTTCCTCTCCTTCACTGAGGGTCCGACTTGCACCACGGTCTGGTGGCTCTTTCAGTCCCCTCCTTCCACGTGGACACTTCCCTTAGTGAAATCTTTACCTATGTTTAAACCCGTCCTGACCTCTGCTTCTCAGAGGACCTAGATGAATAAAACATAATATTTTGCTGACAAAATTCATGGCCTTTCTTGATTGAAAAAATCAAGATAGCTAAGATAATTTCTACTAGTTCATTGAAAGGGATAGCTAGTGTTTACATTGTTTGATCAATCTTACTTGCTTATATCTGGTAATCTGAGTGCTTTGAAGATAGCAATATGCAATATAATAACCATTGTTAATTTCCTATCATCTTGTTTTGAAATTTATAATTATCTGTAAGATAAAAAAATAACTCAAAAGAAGACTTTTGGCAGAACTAAAGTTGTGCTTAGTAAGCACATCTTCAGGATCATATATGTTCATATTCGTGACAAGTTCAAGTTCACTATGTGGATTTTTAATTATGACATCAACAAAACATTTTGTTACATTATTTCATTTTAGATACAATGGCAATATTTCCCTAGGCTTATCACTATAGTCGTTATAAATACTTTATAAAAATAAAAATACATTTAAAAATACATAATAGACACGTTTAGAAACTATTACTACAGTTCCTTTATGCCTAAAGTTCCTTTATCCCTTCGTTATTCATAAACTGAATATTGTGTATCCACTATAAACTAGACAAAAAGTTAAACACTGGAGAGGGAAATGAATAAAATACACCTACCTGGAGGTCCTGGCCTATCTAGTCACAGAAAAGCAGTGCTTACAGCCAGCACCCAATGCCCCTCACCATGGCCCTTCCTCTGTGATGAGGAGTCTCGACTCGGAGACACAGTCCCGGGGCCCAAAAAGCCTGCCTGCTGACAGGTCTCACCTGTGCTTTTCAAGTTCCTCTCAGACGTATGCCTAAGTGCAGAACAACTTAGACCATTCTGAAGAAGAGATGCAAAGCCAAAAAGATGTAGATCTGTATTTTTAAATTCAACTTCTTCAGACTAACTAATACAGAAAGAGATTTTGAAAGAGCACAGGGGCAGAGAAGAAATAGGTTAGGTCTGGGCTGGCAGAAATAGGTTAAATCTGTCCACCCATGGTCTGGCATAGAGAAACTTTGGGGAGTCATTAAACACCTACAAATTTGGAGGACAGTGCTAAAAAACAATGGAAGTTACAGGAGAAGTTTGGAAAAAACATAGACTTTTTTTTGTGTTGTTATTGATGCTTTTACATTTCTTAAGAATCATTCTAGCCAGGCATGCCTATAATCCCAGCAACCAGAAGGCTGAGTCAGGAGGATCTCTGTGAGTTTGAGGTCAGACTGGGCTACATAGTGAGTTCAAGGCCAACCTGAACTACATAGCCAGACCCTGTCTCAAAAAAAGAATCTTTCTAGCAACATTTGGGATATTGTCTTTCAGGGGTTTTTTTATACAACTCATGTAATAGCAAAAAAAGCTGGTACATTCTTCAACATTCCTCAACCCACAATTTGTTTTAAAATCATTTAAAAGGAAGTTGCCTTTAGTTAATTTCAATTATTTGTGAATAAACTATATTCCATATCAAATATATCAAACATTTTAGCTTTATGACCAAAACAACCTATTGATAACATTCTATATGTAGTTTTCAAATAACTAAATTTAGCCCTGTAAAACTTATAAAAATAAAATATTCTTTTGTTGTATATAAATTGTGAAAAAAAGCAGTTGTGAATGGCAGGGATTTAAGGAATAGATAATATTCAGTGAGATTAGGTAGAACCCTTAAGAAGATCTAAAGTTCTTTTAAAGACTATAGTTTGTGTTTGTGTGTGTGTGTGTGTGTGTGTGTGTGTGTATGTCTGTGTCTCTCTGTGTGTGTCTGTGTGCGTATGTCTATCTGTGAGTGGGTCTGTGTGTCTGTGTGTCTGTGTCTGTCTGTATATGTGTGTCTGTGTCTCTGCGTATGTCTGTGTGCACATCTCTGTCTGTGTGTGTCTATGTATCTGTGTGTCTGTGTGTGTCTGTATGTCTGTGTGTTTGTGTGTGTATGTGTTGTATATCCCTTTTCCAAACTCCTGAAGCAGATCTAGTAGTCTAGATCTTTCTGAGGAGGTCAGATGGGGGCAGACAGTGAGTGGGTAACAAACAGGAAAAGGCTAGGAAGAGCCAGGATGAGGGAAGGGCAGCCTCAGAGCATTTCACACTGGCAGGAAACTGAAAGTGGGGGGATACCGGACCCTAAGAATCCAATGACCTTACAATAGTCAAGAGAATACACAGCAGATTGTCTTCAAAAATAAACATCTAGGAAAAAATACATAAGCAGCCAAAAGAGGCAAATGCCTGAACTAATGAACACTGATCTCATGGCTTTCTCCTAAGAAGTGAAAACAACTCACAGTGCTGTCTTGGTAGACAAGATGTCCAGAAAGTTACTGCATGTTAGCCCTGAGGGTTTCAAGGAACATCCATCTGCATGCCATCCTTGAGGGTGGGGCATGGGGGTGGGCAGAAGCACAGTCGGATGCTCTGCCTGCACACCTGTGTTCTCTGCTCTGAGAGGCCCTTATCCTGCAGACTCAGGCACATGGGCCCCTGGCACCGGCTTCAGTGTGCCCTCTGTTCATCACTGGCCTTGTAATTGGAAGAGTTCTATGGCAAGGTAGGAAGCCAAGGCTGATGGCAGGTTGAGAGCTACAGGGCAGGTACCATATGGGTCTGAGGTCACTTTCCTCACTGGACGAGCAGAAGGGACTGCCGCCTTTCTCAGTCTTCACCAGTCCATGCATGTGAATCACCTTTTATTTATTACTGATGTGTTATTTTTCCTCTCTTTAAAAGACCACCGTGTTTCTTCAAGATGGTGTCCATTGGCATCTCCCACTCCTGAACGCATAGTGGACACTCATTAAACGTTTGCTGAATGAATCGAATGGAAGACAGCAGTGACACAGGTCATGAAAATGTCTCCTGACTCTGCTTTCCTACCATAAATGCTCCCCCTGAGGTTTTGTTTTAGTTTTATCTGTTTCTCTCTGCTTGGAAATCTCCTTTGGAAAGGCTCTCACACGCTCCCAAGCAGCTAGCTCAAATAGCTTATCATCCTCTGTGATCGTCTAGATCTCTTCTATACCCATTGTGACCGCCCTCTGTTATTTTAAAGACATCTCACTCTGGGATTCTCCTGCCTTGCCTTCTGCTTTGATCATTCATCCTTAACCCTCTTTACTTTTTGTTTCATTAATATTAGTTATTCACAGAAACTGAACTTTAATTTGACAGGAATTTATTGAGCACCTACTACGGGCCAGGTGCGTTCATGTCCTTAGACGAGAATTGACTCATCTGATTCTAGTTACCACTTTTATGAGTTTTGTATTGGATCTGGGATGGAAAGAGGAGCTCACTTCTCCTTTAATAGAAAAGATGACGCTGTTGAGCTGATGGAACTACTGTTTTAGTCAAGTAAACCTCCGTGTAGCTAACAAGTCTTTAACACTACTAAATCCTGGACTTCTAAGTTCTGTCTTTATCGCCCTCCCTTAACTGTTTCTTACCGCCCCCCTTACAAAAGTGCCAGGCCCCGGTCTCTCCAGTTTCAATTTCATTTACATAAGCTTCACTGCGATGAAAAACCTCTTTACAAGAAGTGGGTAATTCCCAAATCCCGAAACACTGTTGAAATGACCCTATCCTCTGGTGACATTTCCCTTCACCAAAAGGCACTACTTGCTTGGTAATTTTGTGACTGATTTCTACTACCATTCATTCTCAGTTCAGTTCAGCAGCTGCTGCAGACTCTGCCATAGAAAAGTCTGTGTGCAGCAAGCACTGCCATTATGGAGCTTCTTCCCCACAGAGACTGCCTCTTTGGCAAAGGCAGCAAGAGCAGCCTGGAGAAAACGGTCAGTGGCTCTTCCACCCCACATTTCTACCTCCTTCCAGACTGAGTGCTCACTGCTGAGTAGCCCAGTACAGTTTCCTGAAACAAGTGGTTTTCCCCATCGCCACCACTTTCTTATGGGTGGGCTCCTATACCCTGGAATAGGACCCAAACTCAAAGGCATGAGCCCTCTGACTCCAGGACTGAGCTTAGGCACGCCCCCCCCCCCCATGGTCACAGTCATTCCCATCTGTCCAGAAAAACAGGAGAGGACTGACTTCGTGTGCACTTCACTCTTGGCCAGTCTGAAGCTTTGCAGTCTGCAAAGCACCTGGAAACATAGGAATAGAAGAGCTAAAGCTGAAGCTAGAATCCAGCAGCATTCAAGGAGCCATGGAGAACATCTCTTTCTGGCCATCTTCAAGTGGCTTGGACTTGGCAAACCCAAAGAGACTCTGAGCCAAGAATTTCCTTGCCTTAATTTTTTAAACCCGTGTGAGTTTTGAAGGGAGCTTAGTCTGTATGTTTCTGATTCATTTACACTTAACTCATCATAAAGTTGTTGTGAAATAGCCATTTGATGTCCAAAAAGCCTTTAGAAATCCTTCCTTATGCCTTTTCTCCCTTGCCAATGATAAATGAAATTTCAATCCAGAATCTCTTAGTTGAATCTAAACTTGGAACTGAAGGAGAACTCTTTTCTTAATAAAACATTCTTGTCAGCAAGTAAGCAATTGAAACCCATAGGAAAACAGAATTCCCCAAAGCTCCTGAAACTTCCTCCAGTCCCAGTCCTTTTTCCCTTGTTTCCAAAATCAAGTTAGATCAAAAACATAATGTTGATAATATAAGTGGCCATTGCACCAGGTCCCACCGTGATTGCAGCTGAAATCCCATAGGGAACCGTTCCCCCAACACTTGCTATCAGATATTTCAGCTTGAAGTCTTCAGGACAATTACAGCCACTTCCTCTCAGCACTGAGCTTTTCAAGCCACAAGAGCCTTTGATCTTTCCAAACTCACCCACTACTTTTTAACATGCAAAGTAGCCCAACCTTCAGCTATAGAGGGTCGGAACTAAAATAGTATCCATTTACCTCATACATAATATAACCCTAAAATAAGCCAAATTCAAACTCATAGAGTTTAGGAGGAAAAGGATGTATCAGAACCATGGCTTCCAGCTGGCCTTTTAGTGTGGGCATTGTAGGGCTGATTTCAGTATCAAATACTAGAAATTGAAGATTGGGGCTCAGGGGGATCTTCCCTACTTGCTCGTGGGTCTGTATACAGGAGCAAATTCCAAAGGCTCATATATCTCGAAAGAGGGCAGGGCCTGCCAGGTTGGAGAGGAGAGTGCTGAGGGTGCCGCCTGGGTACTTCTTGGCCAGCCATTCACTTGGGCCCAAGTGCCACCTCAGCATCTCATCTTCCTGCCAACATGTTCCAGCAGAACAAAGGCCCCTCGGATGATAGGAGACCAAGACTGGGTCGAGGTGGGAGAAGAAGTCACTCTCTGCTTCACCCCTTCATTTTGTCTATTTCCTGCTTACTCTTAAATCATTTTCTTAAGGATTTTAAGACAATATTTGCATTTAATTATCTGAAAAAAATTGTCCTCTATGCTGCCTCAGATCTTTTTCAAATACCCCTCTGTGAATCTAAACACAACTTGAGCGATTTCAAACAACTCCCTCTTGGCTCAGTAAAGTTGCCATGTTTCCCCCCTTATTTTAAATTGTGTAAACAATTAGACATTTTGAGAACAGCATACATCAAGTGTAGCAAGTCAGGTTTTAATTACTTTAAAACATTTATAATTCCTGCTCTCGGAGTCTCGGGCTCCTCCCGGTGGGCATGTAGTACTCTAGCCATAGTAATATCTCCTGCCTCACCCTACACACCAACTGTGTTAATTGAATAGGCATAGGACTGAGAGATCCAAAATCAGGCATGGCTGCAGAAGGAGCAAATAGCTGCTACAAAATGCCAACCTTAAGAGAAATTGCAAAATTAAATACATCTTTCCAGGTTCGCAGCAATGTTCACATATGTATTTAAATACCAAATAATCTTGCGATTTTTATGCATAGTTTTCAGTCACTGTAACCAAAACATGCTGTTGTGTTCCTGCTGAGCCCACTGTGCTGGGCTTCTCTGTTCACACTCACAGCTGTAAACACAGTGTAATCCAGACTTGCTTGAAAGCAAACTTCCCATTGTCTCCTGTGTTCAGCATATTGAGAAATACAGCCTTTCATTCCTTTCCTCCCGTTCTCACTCTTCATGCATTCACCCACAGGTGCCTGAATGTTTCAGGGTCTGACTTCTCTTCTGCCTACTAAGATTCCGAGGCAACGTTATCTTCTCTTAATTTAAATTCCACTCAGATGTCAAAAATAGGTTGAAAATTAGAAACTGTGGCAAGGGTATTTACTGAAAGCCATCTATATGCACATTACTTGGCTTTAGCCCTACTCCCTGCCCTAAGCAGCTTCCCAGCTACCTGAAACCTACCCTTCTTTCCAAGCGGACCTTGGCTTCTACTCCTTCACTATACTGGTTTCCGTAAGGAGACAGATTTTTTTTATGTAGAATTTTCAGCTTTTTTAATTGTCCAAAAAAAAAAAAAAGCCTATATGAATGAGTGACTGTAAAAAGTATTTAAAGAAGTTCCATTAAACTAATCAGAGGAAGGTGGATAACCTGTGCTGAAGAATTAGACAATGGGAAGACCATAAAATAAATAGTGATGATCAGAAGGAATTCAAAAAGAGAAAGAAAAATATTGAAGAGCAAATGCAAGCAAACTGTTAAATATATTAAATAGAAACAAGGCAAATAATGGGAATGGGGAGAGAAAGGATTCAAGCCAGAGTGACTTTTTCTGCGTAGAAATGTGCATGGCAGAAACAAATTCCTTAAAGGCACATTCTTGTTACCAAGAATACCCACTCCTCCTCCCCAACACACACACACACACTCCGAGTCAGGGATGGTCTTCCCTTCCTTGGTACAGCAAGGAGCAGAGGAAGGCATCAGAGAAAGCATAGCTACGTCACTGCATGTGCTTAATAAATGTCTTTTTTGGATTCAGGAAAATAGGAAAGAAAGCGATTCTCATATTTGTTCCTGTGATCACCACAGAGCTTCTATCCAGCTTATCCAACATCCTACACAGTAAGTTTTGCTTTCTGTGTAAAATAAAATGATTGTCACTTGAAAAACAAGTTGCCACTACTGCTAACACCTCAGCGTGTGTGGTTACATCACAAAGAGAGTGGCCCCTGGAAGCTCTCTCAGGTAGAACCTGCACTAATCTCTGCCAGACTCTTCCCAAATACCCAACCACTCAGTCTTGGATTTATGTAAAATGAAAAATGCCCGTGCCTTCATCACTTCTCCCGCTCCCACCCAGATGGTACTTCTTACACTGATGGAGGTCTTATGTTGCCCTCTCTCCGCTCCTTGAAAGATCGTACCTTCAATGAGGGAAGGAGGTGTTCCCATCACGTTACATCCCACGGATGCTCTCTGGAATCTAGCACACCATTCAGAGTTTATTACTGACTATAATTCGTATTCTACCTTACGGCAGAGGACTATTTCTCACATTTGATCTGTTTCTAATATGTGCCACCTACTTTTATACTTTATCCCTTGTTATTTTCTATTACAATACAGAAAAATGTAAGATTGTGCAAGGGAAACATACCCCGAATTCTAGAGTGCAGTGATGGTGAACTTATGGCATGCATATTATTTGCTTTTCCTTTAAGACAAAGATATCACGTATGAGTTATGTTTTTCTAAACAAAACCTCAGCATTCATGTTTAATCACAGCATTGGCACTTTGTGACAAGTACGTGGGTTTGGGGTTGCAGTTTAGACCCTCATTTCTAAAATGTTCACCATCACGACAGTCCTTGAATTTAGCATAAACATTTTATGTACATAGAATATCTTTAAAGCTAAGGAAAGTGCACATTTTTTCTCATTTTTTTAGGATAAGCCAGTGCAAATGAGTTGTCAAGGACACACGAGATTTGGAGACCCCTGTAATTTTGCTACACTTTACAAGTGCAAAGACCTCCAGGAAAACTTGAGAATGCAAAAGTGATCCTCAATGTATTGTCACATTGTTATGGTTCATACATTGTGTCAACTTGGGGAGTGTAGAGGTTTAACTAAATAACTCAGCAGTTGTAAATCTTGGGGTAAACAGGATATGCCCTTACCCTTGTGGGATGTTGTTTATGTTAATTTGGGAAGCTTTAAAGGTTAACTGTGTGACTCAGCAGGAAGCCAGGTGTTTATTTGTATTCATTCTAAACCTGTGCAAGAGGAAGGCGTACAGAGGGCGTGGGTGTAGAGAACCACCCCCCCCTCCCCTGAGCGGGGAGACTAGAAGAAGAGAAGGACCGGCTGCGGGTGCTTCGGAGGAGCTCCAGTCTTCACCTTCAGCTCGGTCGTCTCCTGGCTTCCGGTGCGGACTCTTCGGCTTCCGCCTGGGACTTCATCATAGACTCATCAGCATTTCATTGCAGACTCAACAGACCTTGATACGGACTTGCATAGACACTGTGGTGAGCTCCAGGCCGCAGGCCTGGGCTGTTCAATCTCCAGTGTGCAGACAACCTCGGCACACTTCCTCATCTAATCCTGTAGCTGACCGTTGTAAGCCAAATAGGTAATTTGTTGTGTATTTGTGTATCTTGTGTTAAATCTGTTTCTCTAGTAAACCCTGACCGATACACACATAAAATTAAAATTAGCAGTTTACACAGCTAATTTGGGACAAAGAAAAATCCTGAAGTGCTTTTGGAACCAAAAAAATTCAATAAGCAATGTGCAATGTACTCTTAAGTTTTCGCACACTTTTGAAAAGTTAGAGATTCAATATAGCATATTAGTCAGAAAATCCTGGTCCCTGACAACTCCACATGAAAGAAAAAGAACCACATGGATGTATTTATAATTAACAGAGATGACACTTCAAATAGGGAAGCCAAGCTAAACTCTGTTCAGGGAAATTGGGTGGAAAATAATGGGAAACGAAGTATAGAATATGAAAAAAGTGAGAGGGAGTGGCAGTAAAAACTGAAAATTGATTAAAATTGCAGGAGAGACAACGAGGAACTCTCGGTAGGCTCATGAATGGCATGAATTCTATCATGTGAAAAACGCAAATGCATATAACATTCTGCAATGTCAAGAAGTTCTTAGAACCCCCTCGGAGCCTCCTAGAGAGTTCTATGGTAAATATAACGTGAACATCTTTGAAGAGCAGTGTAGTGTTTAAGCAAGCTATTTGGGGAAAAAGACTAGAGAAGAAATACAATTGTGTCATTTAGAGCAAAATTACTGCCAATTATTTTGCTTAAATGGAAGATACTGAGTCTGTTACTAAATCAACACTGTGCTAAATTTAGGTGTGGATAGTCCTATGTCCCATTCATATTCTGTTGGAGATAAAGTTATTCCTCAAAGTCCTTCACATGTGAAATCATTTTAATTTTTTGATGCTTCTAACTCAGTCATTTCATGTAGTAATAAAAATAATTTGTGCTTAAATGCTCTCCAAGGACTCTGTTCCAAGTGCTGGAATTCCTTTCATTTGGCCCACAGCCTCTGCGACATTTCTCTGCTAAGGGCCTCCCATGGGTTCCATCTGGATCATTTGTGTCTCTGGATAATTTGGGTTTACTTTGTGTGGAGGCTGTTTCTAGTTCCAACACTGCTGTGTCAGAGATGGAGTTAGATGCCAAGTTTACTTGGAGCACTGAGACTTCAACATTTCCGATTGTCATGCCAAAGAGGGCTACCTTCTGAGGAAATGAATTCAAATAAGACCAACCAAACTCCAGAAAAATGCTCAGTCTCATGCATAATTAAAGGATTGTAAGTCAAACCAATGATGAGATACTACTTAGAACGTTTTTAAAACGTAACATCCATAAGGCTGGTGACACTGTAGAGGGGTACAGTTCCTATCATATTGAAGAGTATTTCAGTAATACACAGACAGAAGAAGAAAAATCTTTATTCCCTCTGGCCAGCAGTTCTATCTTTAGGGAGACAGAAATTGTGTATGCCTTCTTCCCAGCAGTATCATTTAATGAGTGAAAACAAGAAACATTCTAATTTTTCAGTGGGAGAAGATGGTTATGAAGGAATGGCTTGCCCAGACATCTGGCATCTTGGTCTGTGTTGACTGTGATAACTCTACCACCTAGTTGGCACTCCAAGCCAGCAACTGGGTAGTGCATACTCATGCAGCTCAGTTCTGGCCATTAAGATGAGAGGAAATGTATTTTTGAGGCATTTAGGAAAAAGAAGCCTCTCTGCTAAGGAAGAGAACCTGAAAGGAGCCATTCGTCTTCTGGAGCTGGACGTGGTCCCTGGCACAGTTGCAGCCATCTTAGGATGCACCTGAGGAGGAAATCAGCACAAAGGAGCAAAAGTTAGAGAAATGGGAAAACGTGGGCCCTTGATGACAACACTACCCTACTAAATCAATCAATTACAGACTCAACTTCCATACATATGAAATATTATACTACTTTGTACCTTAAGCCAATTTGCATTGACATTTCCTGTAACCTGCAGCCAAAAGAATCTAACAGAGTCAAAATTAATTTGATTTTGCATATGTATTATAGTAGCAAAGAGTGATGTGAAACTATAGCAAATATTTGTCAATAACCTTCAATACATAAAATCCTTCAAAGTTAATCCTATATAATGATAACTATATAAAATCACAACTATTTATAAACATATATACACATTCTATAATATTAACAAAATATAACAGTTAAAGAAATTAACAGTGAATTATAAACTTTTTAAATTAATATTTTAAGTGTCACTTTGTAACTTTTCTTCACATCATCTCTTAAAATGATGAGCTCTTAGATGTCAAAGGACATACATCATTCATCCCAACTTCAAGTAAAGTTATTAGGATATGTTTAGTTTTACACTAAGTCAGGATGAATTAGGTTCTGTTGTAATAAAAAACAATCCCTAAACCTTAATGCCCTAAAACAGCAAAGACTTATTTCTTGTTCAAACCACAGTACACTGGAATTAGATGAAGTCAACTCTTCAGCGGTCACCCAGGAAATCAGATCCATTGATAGTGAGCAAGACAGAGGGTAGAAAAGTAAGACATACAAGTCGCATCCTGCATGTTAATGCTCCAGCCATGTGCACTATATCTGCCTAATTCTATGTGCATGAGATCAGCCCGAACAGGTCATTTTCCAAAGCACAGCTTCAAGGAGGAAGGAAAGTGTAACTCTCCCGTAGGCCCAGGTACCAGGAGCCAGAGATATTTGGCAAGCTGATATAATAACTACCAGAGGGTTACTGGGGCCCGCAGGGTGCACACCACGATCACATATTCCAAGGTAGACTTTTTAAGAGCCAAGAGGTAAGACAGGTATAATGCCTTACTTAGTAAAATCTGTATAGAGACACAAAACAGCCCGTGTGTGTTCTAAACACATAGCCTTATCCAGCAAGCTGGTTGTGTAGTACTCATATCACTTGTCAAAGCAGATGTTTAGGGCTGGGGATTTAGCTCCGTGGCATAAGCACCTGTCTGGCAAGGGCAAGGTCCTGAGTTCAATCCCTGGTACTGGAAAAAAAAAAGTCAAAACATGTGGTCACATTTTAGATATTATAAATGTAATAGCATTTTAAAGTTCTTCCATGAAGGGCCAATACACAGAAAATAGACTAATTATCATTTAATATCTCCCTTCCCAAAGCTGCACACATCACCAAAAGCCACTATGACTCTCCCTAATAGAACAAACCTAATGTTTTAGTACACTGCCTATTTTTCTACATGTGCTCTGGCCTTTCTTTTAATATCCCAACTATTCTGGTTTTGGATCCAGCATAAATTTTAAAATTGTGAAACTTAAACTTTGCATACCAAAGCCCATTTCTTGTCTCATTTCCCTCCTCTTCCCTGTCTCTACCTACTGGAAAAGCTTTCTTTTGATCCCACTCTTTTCCTAAGCTGCACCTTGATTCCCCTAAGCAAAGCACAATGACCCTTTTCCAGCCAATAGTGACCCTCCAACTGTTCACAGGTCATTCTTCCTGAATAGCCCATAAGAATCTATGGGAACCACAGGTCCCTTAAGTTGGAATTCTCGGCGATAGGTTCTTTCCTCCCAGTTCTCGGAAGACAGGCTGAAGTTCAGGCTTCTCCATCTCCAATAGCAGTCCAGAACTTGCAGGAGGGCAATCGATTAGCAGCCAAACAGGGTGGGAAAGGATTGGCTGTACTTTCCCCTTTTGGTCTTTTCCCTACTCTTTGTACATTTTTCTTCAATTCTTTCTCCCTTTATTTAACTTACTTTTCCCTGAGTATATGAACCAAGAACCGTTAGTCTGTAAATACCAAGAACCGTTAGTTTGCAAGTACCACAAATCCTCACTTACACTTAAGTTCAAATAAAGATTTTTAAAAATCGCTTCATAAAACATTCAAAGATAGTTCTGGTTTCAGGCAAGGCTTCACGCAGAAGCTGAGATGATATAATCAGGGTGTGATTTTTTTCTTCTTCTTCTCTGTCTCTGTACGCTCCTTTCTCATTACTGCCTTGGTGTTTGGCAGATTTTCCACCTTGAGTGCAGGATGGATGCAGGGCGTTCCAAGGCAACAAACAGTTCTCAGCAGTCTCAGCAAAAGCCCTGAGTTCCACACGATGTTCAAGTCACATGCCTGTGCAGTCCGTTAGCCAATGACTGGCTTGGAAATTTGGAGAGCTAGATGAGATCAGGCCAATCAAGCTCACCCCTGGGGGGGGAGTGTGAGGTCACAACTACCCAGCCAATGGTGGTTGTGGGGGCGGGGGCAGGTAATGCTTTCTCACAGGACCCTCAAGGTAAACTATTTTGGAGAAAATACAGTGAAAGGATGCCAGTCACCTGGAGGGTGGCTCTTGGCCTGCCTTGTCTGAGTTTTGCCCTTTCCCTTCCTGCTTTGACCTTATCCTTTGCTTAATTTGGAGAGGGAAGGCAGGGGACAGAAGAGAAGTGGTCTCAGTATTGAGTAGCAGTGATTTCTTCATATGCTAGCATTTCTACTTTCATGGACTCTTCCTGAAGACCCAATGGGTCCAAAGATAGAACTCGGGCTGGGGTTCTTAAACTATGTTGGGTGTGACCTCAGGAATCTCCATGACCAGCCGCATGGACTCGGGCTCTTACCAGTGAGCTGAAAGAACTGGATTACATGATCTTGGGAGTGAAGAAGGCTTTGAGAAACTGAAGAGATTTTAGAACCACAGCTGTGAGGAATAAATTAAAGAATTAACAATGTTGGATTTTAAAATGTTGCCCAGGGGCTGGGGATATAGCTCAGTGGAATAAGCGCTTGCCTAGCAAGCGCAGGGTCCTGAGTTCGATCCCCAGTACTGCAAAAAAAAAAGAAAAAAAAAAGTTGCCCAGCAGTGCAGATCGACTGACATTAATTAAATTGTTTGAATGTCCTTGGAAGCAGGCTGAAACCGGATATCAAAGCAACGAGACAGAAAACCAGAACGAGGTTTACGGAAGATAAACGAGTGGGCTTTTGTGTTTATTTTGGTCCCACAGAAATCTCTGTGGAGAACGGAGGGGCCTGGACCTAATCGTGACTTTCAATTTTATCTTCCTGTCTTTCTTCACAAAAGGTGGGGGCGTAGTGAGTTCAAACCTGTGGAGAGAAGGGGCAAACCCTCTGAAGTAAGGGCTTTACAAAGGGATAAGGTAAGCGTATACTCTTCCTCAAGAGAGAAATATTCACTTCCACCAACCTCCACAAGGTATGAAAAGAAAGATGGCGATTTCAAATGGATTAAAAACTCCTGCATTATCCCACAATAAACATAGGCCAGAAATTATTTCACTCCTCTTGTAAAGAAATAACCAATTGTGAGGAAGCTAGACCCACTTCTGAAACAGTCTGCAGACGCACAAACCTCTTAATCATTTTTTCTTGAAGGAAAGTGAGAGCCAGAAGCGATGCTTGTACAGCCCAATGTTAACACACCCCTTCCCTCGAAGAGCGAGGCTTCTGCGCTCTTCTGCGCTGCCACCTTGTGGAAAGAGGGGGTAATGCAAGATGCTTGGAAACTGCCAGGAATGGAAGACTTTTTCCTGCTTCCCAGCTTTCAAAGAGCAAAATAAAAAGAGACAGTAGGGAATAGGGAGATAGATCTTTGGCAGATGGAAAGGGGACAAAAAGATGAAGGGAGGGAGGGAGAAAGGGTGGAGTGTGAAAGGAAATGAGATGTGTGATGTACATGTATCGATACCTACAGTGAATGTACTGATGATGTACCGCAAACATGTGCTAAAAAAAAAAAAGGAAAAGAAACAAAATATGAGTCAGAAGAGACCGCAGTCCACACTCTCTGTGGTGCAGCAGCAACCAATATCTGCCAGCTTCAAAACATATCGCTTGTTGTAACTTCCGCTCTGTCGACCTGCGAGGCCAAGCAAACCTTCTCACGCTGAGCCTGGAGAAACAGCGGGTGGCTACGGAGGACAGCAGGAGAACCCCAGGCCCCGGACATGGATTTCGCTGTGGTTCCAGTCCTGACGCAGAATATCTTGAGTCGATCTGGGCTTTGTCATTTTGCGATACACTTCATTTGGAGACTTAGTGGTGAAACATCCAGTGGTCACTCAGCAGGCAAAACACGACCTCGCGCACTGTGCCAGGAGACATGTGACAAGTTACCGATACGCAGCGCAAGTTTCTTCTCCATTGCATCTTCTGCAAGCTAATGACGACAGGATGCCAGCGCTGCTGCAGGCGTGGCTGGTGCTGGTCAATAGACTGCTTGGTTCTGATTCTTTGTCAAAGGGGCGTCTGTCTCCAGGAGTTCATTTCCCTGGTGAAGAACGGCAAGGCCGTAGAGCTCATATGTTCAATTCGCAGCACCACCCAGCTGAGAGTCACCCGGCACCACCTCACTGCCACAGCTCGGCCTCCTCTCCAGCTGTGTATGCCAGACAGAGGCAAGGACAGAACTCTGAGACTCATCGTTTAGCATCTCATGCCGGAGGATGGACAGAAAACAAGTAAAATCAGTGACGATTAGAACTGAGAATGGTATCTACACTCACACTTTCCCTGTTAAACAAAAATGTTTTATCACTTACTTAAATCATTTCATGAAGGCAGCTTTGAGGTTAAAAAAAAAATGAAAAAAAAGGCTGTGGATTTCACATAATATAGCCAGAGGCTGTGTATTACCAATTGTTTTAAGAAATAACTGACATTTAAAAACATCCATATGATTTATAAATCAACATGAGTTCTCCCTAGAGAACAATCCAAAAAAATAAAGCATTCAAAGCACCAAACTTTGAAAAGACCTGTTGAATTTTAAAATTCTATCTAAGAAAATAACTCCCTGTATTACTTAAATGGCTATGCAGCTCTTGGATGCTCAAATGAAAGATGCTATCAACATACCAAGTGTCATTAATAACCTCTGGTGTCCAGCCATCGCCTTCCTGTACACTTTTAGGGAAGCATCAGCCTTGTTCTATTTTGTTACTTAATGTCGTTATGTGCTCTGCAGACATCTGCACCCAGCCTTTCTGAAACAAAAGTGGATTCTGCCTGGAGAAGAAACCACACAGTGAGGGTAATGTAGAGCAGAATTCTTTTCTGATTTTTTTTTTAGAGCTGAATTCTTAAGACTTGTTGACCCCCTTTAAAGGAGTTTGAAGAACTGCAAGCACCACTTCTCCACTGAGACTGCCGAGAAGCCACATTGCTGAGTTACTCCCTCAATACAATGGAATAAACATACAATAGAGTAATATCTCAGGAGTAAGAGCATATTGACTGTGCTGTCTGGTCATTGCAGCTCCCATGGCTGATCCCCTGGGGTGGCTGATCTGTGTTTGTGCCACACACTTCCCAGTTTGTGATCACCCTCTTTGCCTTTGTTAAAGAGCTACTCTCAGGCATCCACTTTGACTGAAAATCAAGGAGTCTGGGAATTCATCCCCTCCCACCTCAGATAGCCTTTCATCATGATAAACCACTGAGTCTAAATACCCTAGCTCCCATACCCCTGATGAAAACCACTCTCAGCGGTACTGCACGAGGTCTTTCGATCTTCCCTGCAGGCCTGAACCAACATATTATATACCTTCAAAAGACAGAGCCCAGTTTCCTTCCCCATGAGTGTAGACCAGACTTAATGACCGCTGCTGAGGAGTAGGATGCTAGGAAGTGTTGTTATCTAACTTCTGAGGCTGGGCTGTGTAAAGAATAGCATCTGTCTGGCTTTGTCTCTCTCTTGAACTCTGCACCCTGTGGGAAATCAGAAGCCACATCATGAGGACACTCAAGCCATCAGAAAAAAGGCCTGGAAGTGAAGAGGGCTGAGGCTCCTGCTGACAGCCAGCACCAATGCCCCAGGCACGCGCTCAAGCCGGCTTGGAAGTGAACCTCTCAGCCCCAGATCAGTCTTCAGATGACTGCAGCTCCAGAGGACATCTGAACTGAAACCTCCTGGGAAGCCTCAGCCTGAGCTGCCCAAGTAAGGTGCTCATGAAACTCTGGTCCACTCAAACCCAGAGACACAGGACAGATTTGTTGTTGTGTTAAGCCACTGGGTTTGGGCGATCTGTTGCCCAAACGATGCCACTAATATTGTTATGCGACTAATACCATCCATCTCAGTGGGCCTTGGCTTAGGGCTGCGCCTTCTCTTCTCCCCTTCATGACTTTGCTTTTGCACGTATTCCTCCGGAGGTTTCCCTGGGAACCCTTCCCCGTAGGTCCCTTGAGCTGCAATCCTTTCCTCGGAATTGGGTTCCCCTCTGAAAAATGGTTAAACTTCTTCATAAAGTAATCCTAATTCACACCACTTTTCCTGGCCCAGGTTCTCTTTAAGTCCAACTTCATGATCTTCCAGTAAGTGCTATTTTCTATCCCTTCCTTCAGCTTCCCCTCGGACCATCGCATGGCCCCTCCCTTCCTCATCAACTATAGGAGAGCAGGAAGCTGATACCGTGGAACCCCGGAGAGGAGAAAGGGCCTTACCTGCTGCTGTCATTTAAATGTCCCCTCCCAAATTCATGCTGAAATGTAATCGCCACTGTAGCTGTACAAACGAGGCCTGGAAGAGGGGAGTTAGGTCACGAGGGCATAATCCTCTTACATGGAGCAACTACCATTGCTAGTGTGGGAATGAGTTTGGTATGAAATCAGGCACCTCCCATCTCTCTCTCTCTCTCTCTGATGCTCACTGGTCTTCCACTATGTCATTATATGTAATGCAGGAGAAGGTCTTCATCAGATGTGGCTGTTCAGTCTTGTATTTCCCAGCCTCCAGAAGTCTGAGCCAAATATACTTCTATTGTTTATAATTTACCTTGTCTGTAATATTTTGTAATAGTAGCAGAAAATGAACTAAAACATCTACCCACCACTGGCACTGTAAAGTATTTTAGCACCTGGCAGACAATCCTCCCTCTGACTCTCCATTCACAGAGACATCTCCTGGTCCAGCAACAGGATAAAGGTTCCTCTGCATATAGCTTTTTTTTTTTTTTTTTTTTTTTTTTTTTGCGGTACTGGGGATCAAACTCAGGACCCTGCGCTTGCTAGGCAAGCGCTTATTCCACTGAGCTATATCCCCAGCCCCCTGCATATAGCTTTGACCGCAGGTGCAGGGAGAACCCTCCTGAGCTTAGGCCACATGTGAGTGAGGCAGAAATCCATACTCATGTGGAACACTTCACTGGCCCTTGTGAAGCAAATGTGTGAACCATTGTAAATGCATTTTTGCTAGTAAACTTAAAGGAGACTATAGATTCAACAAAACACAAGCTGTCGATTTCTTCCAATGAAAAGAAAATACCACAAATAACCATGGGGTATTTGCAGCACAGAAATTCGTGGCCTTAATGAGCAGTCCTACTGCTCATTAAGGCCACAGGGTTGCAGACTACACAGGGTCGCAGACTACACTGCACTGTCCAGAACTAAGGAGCACACCAAGAGCAGCATAAACCAGGAATAAAATGCTCAGCACGATCAACATACAGTGAAACTGTACAAGATGAGGGGCAAGAACAATAACTTTAGTAGGGAACATGTTTCAAGCTAAGCCTGTTTTTAAACCTCCAAAATACCTGAAAAGTATTTAATTGGAGTCCTTTCCACTATAATATGATTATGTACCTACTCTGTGCATAAACTCACTTTTTTTTCTTTTTTGGTCTTTTTGAGACAAGGTCTCACTAAGCAGTTCAGGCTGGCCTTGAGCTCACTTTGTAGCCCAGGGTGGTCTTCAATTCACAACAATCCTCCTGCCTCAGCCTCCCGAGTGCTGGGATTACAGGTGTGCACCACCATGCCCAGCTTCACTTTTTTTTATTACTAGAGAAAAAATAAATAATATGCTAAATGAATCAATAGGAGAGAAAGATGGTGGGTAATATATCTGACCCACTTGGAAAAAATAATCTTTCAAGAATTTTTTGCATATTTGTATTTTATTATTAAAATGTAGCTTTGGGAGGAAAGAACCTCCAGCAAAAACCCTGCAAATGGCTGCCTTTCCCTGTGTTACACCTGGCCTTTTCTCTGCAAGTGAGGTACTGGGAACTAAATCTTCAGCATCTGAATTTAGAAGGAAGGGACACAAGGTAGCCTATAGCAGAAAGTTTTCCGGTTTTGTATTTGGTGATGCTGGGCATTAGCTCGAGGTGTTGGGCATGGCAGGCCAATCTTGTACATCCCTAGTTCAATTGAGACATTGTATTAATTCAGATGAGCTTTCTCTTTAAAACAGCTCCCTGAAATAAAGTTTTGGCTATTAGCATTTTCCCCCTTCATTTTGGAATAGGAAACATAAGCTCATTGAGGGTGATAGTTGTTATAGAACCAAGAGAAGAAACATGATGCGTAGACATTCACACCTTTATCATCATAGGAAATGAAAAAACCCTGATATGGAAAGAGCTCTGGAAATAATACATCCAGTTTTTCCCTTGAGTCACCTTGTGATTTCCAATCTCCACATTGCTCCAGGTGATAACACTGAGCCCTGTCCGTCACTGTTCTTCTTCTTCATGTCTGCTGTGATTTGGATCTTCTCTGCTCACTACCATTATGGTGGCTCCGAATGTCCCCCAAATTCTTAAGAGGAAGAGGCTTTGATCACAGAGGCACTATAACCGGCTTGCAGTTAGGAAGTAGGGGCTTGTTAGAGGCGAGCCGCTGGGCACGATCTAGAAGAATGTGTTCTTCTCCTGGGCTCCGCCCTTCTCTCTGTGTTTCCTGTTCCCTATGGGTTGAGCATCACTTCCTCTACCACGCTCTTCCGCCATGCTGCTTTTGCCTGGGAGCCAGCCAACTGTAGCCTGAAAGCATGAGATAAAAAGAACCTCTCCTCCTGGAAGCTGCAGGTACTGGGTAGTGTGTTTCCCTGACACGGAAAAGCTAACTGAAACAGTCACATGCAGTGTACGTGGCCACATCAACCTTGGCCACATCTAGCATAACGCATATTCCAGATGCATCAACCCAACCTCTGTGATAAGAGAAAAGGCTCACTGTCCCATGATCTCGGGTGGCCTGGTATGGGATTATTCTACAGTGTTTTCCTCACAGTTGTGACAGTTTTGGTGATACGGAGAATGGACCTTGAGCAGAAAGCTGGCCCAACATAAAGTTCAGAGGTCCATAGATATTTGTACCCCGGAGTTCCTGGGACAAAATTCACCTACTCTAGGGGTTAATAGCTGGCCAGTCTAGTTACAGACTTTCCTGTGTTGATGGGTTTACAGATCATACATTCAGAGAGCTGATTAATTATTTCTTCATACAAAAATATTTGTCAGAAGTCAATGCAATTAGTTAGGCACCAAAGACCCAGACAGAAACAAGGCACAGCCACTTCCAGAGTCCAGTGAGGAGACAAGCTAACTGTGTCTGTGTGTCTATGTGTCTATGTGTCAAAGGGCACCTAGAAAAGGTGGAAATGGGATGAGTCAGGAAAAGGGAACCAGAAGACACTTGTGCTAAGACCTGCAGAACGAGTAATTCCCATTCACACACACACACACCTTTCCTACTTGTGTAAACATGGCTCTCTACTAAAATAAGTGTGTCAGGAGGTGTGTTTCCTGCCGGAGGTTTCAGGGCAGAATCCCTTCCCGGCCTGACCCAGCTACTAGAAGGTGTTGGCATTTCTTGACTCCTGGCTGCATTATCTCAATGTTCACTTCCATTGCCAGCGTTTTTCACCCAGATCATTTAGAACTTTCCTATATGGAGGTCCCTAACTTAGTCACATCTACAAAGTCCCTTTTGCCATGTACAGTAAAACATTCACATGTTCCCAGGATCTGGGGATAAACTTCCTAGAGATGGGTTATTATTCAGCCTGTCACACTGCCTTTCTCCCTCTGACCTATGAGGCTTTTTTCCTGGGCATCAAGGGTTAGCCCTCCTGTTGTTTTCATTCCAGACACAAAATCAAGAACAGTAGTCGGCACTGGGCAGAAGAGGGCTGCACAGACTGATCAGGAAAGTTGGGTCTGCAAGATAAATGAGGAAAATAGACTTTTAAATGAGGAGCCTTGGGAACCTTGCCTAAAATAAGATAACAATGTCTTTGCCAGCTGTGAGGATTGAGTCACTGACTTGGCCCCACAAGGAAGAGAAACTGTCTCTAAGCCAATTGAGAGATCCTACATCACCTCACCCACATTCTATCGTTTCTCTCCCTGGGGAGCGAGAGCAAAAGACTTGGGAGCATCCAGAGTGGCAGCAGGTTTTCTGCTTGGTGAAGACATGATGGAAATGCTGGGAGTTTTATCAGGTTTTTTTTTTTCATCTGAGAAACATACTCAGATGCATCATTATGTTCCCAGATCCACAACTGATAGCCAGACCAAAGAATGTGTAAGGGTGCACAGGGGGGGCTGAAAATATCCAGACTTGTGAAAAACACAGAGCAGGAAGCCTAAACTCCCTCTGGAGATGATGAGAGAGACAGTAAAGTTTAAGTTTTCACACACACACACACACACACACAGACACACACACACACACACACACACACACACACACTGTTGTACAGTGAGAGAAACCACAAATGCAACAACTCTGGGGTTTGAAGAGTCCCTGGTGGTATGAAGAATTCAAAGACCAGTTGATACCTCTTGCCAAACGAGTAGAAGTTCCAAGAGGATTCAACTCCATGAACCAACAAGAGGCCTAGACAGAGATGGTCCCTCAGAAGGTGTGGGACATTCTAGTGTTTTGGACTCAGGAGATCAGGATTTAGTTTTTTACAAGTATTGAAAAACACACACGCACATACACACAAAAGAGATCATATGGTAAGGTACTAGCCTTCCACTGTATCTTGGCCTAAGTCCTAAATCAGGGCCAAGGGAAGAGTTAAGTATGGTTTAACACGCACATGCAAGCACACATGCACCGATTTGATTGTTATCATTTGTGTCTGTAGATTTTCCAACCCAAGCTGCCTTGGGTGAGAATACAGAGGGGAAAGAGCTGAGAAAGACAGATGTGCTGTAGTCTGACAGCAAGAGAGAGACCATTTTGTGCCTTTGCTCAAAGTACAGGACAATCTCAGTTTTCTTTCCTCACTTGCAGTTGAATATCTAATCAAAAGGCTTCTCAGCTGCTTATTTTCTTTAGAATATGTAATGTTGTTCTATCTTTGAAAGGGTTTTGATGTTTACCAATGTTCTTGCAGTAATCAGCTATTTAATTATTTCATGTGAATTTGTGATTAAAAACTGGTCAGCTTCCTTTCATTTCAATCTTAAGACCCCATTAATTCCCTGGACATGATATCTTCTTCCACCAGATTTCAAGACTCTGGTGTCAATGAAAACTTCCTTCACCAACCAGTTGTCTGAAGTTTAGACCAAGGAATTTTGAAAAAGTCATCACCATGGGCTCACAGGTTAGCAGAAGGAAGTATGTTCTATTGTTTAACCCTAAACAACACTTTCTATGAGGAGCAAGGGAGGAAGGAAATTGATTTTTGTTTTGCTTGTTTGCTTAAATTCTTACTCTCTGTAGGCATTTTACATTCATCATCTTCTCTAACAACATCCCAGCAGAACTACTTTCAGTCAAAATCTCTATGAAGCTCAGAGGTTCAGTAAACTTTATTATCACACAGCAAGGTGGTCTGATTTCAAAGCTCAACATTTTTTCTTTTGCCATCTTTGAAAAGTCCTGTCAGTTCACTAGTCACAGAATATTCTCCCTGCAATGAGCATGATATTCTGGTCACAACCAGTCATGCTATGGCTTTTGTGGATGTAGAACTCTAATGTTCAAAGAAAAGATACTAGCTAGGGTGGAGCTTAGCACAGAGCGAGCCCTAAACATTAAACTGCGGATGAAAATAGTTGGGAATTTTTCAGGAGATATTTCTAGTTTTAAATGGAAAACACGACAACTCATGCTACTTCAGCATCAGTGCCCTCGGTTTAAAGTCTGTATTCTTTTCTATTTTGCCTTTCTTCTCGCACATCCCACTCTACTGCTGGAGTGTCCCAGCTGGTATTCCTCTCCTGTGGAGCTGCCATGAGGCGACACTAGCTTAGTGGTGGCAGCGCCTTCTTCTGTGACATGCACGCTGTACTTTTCCTGCTCCTTGGCAACATCCAGCTTTTCCATGGGAACCCCACGTCCCTTAGGTCAAAGCAGTGTCTGATCATTTGTAATATCGTAGCACTTTTATTTTCTGAGAGACACAAGCTGTCTGGACAATGCTACTTTTCACATTATGGTAACATGCCTAAACAGTTCGGTTCACACACACAATGTTCTTACTAAGACATGTTAGTACAATTGGCATTGCTTACAGTGTCTAAGGTTCTTAGGCAATGACTGGAAGCCCTGCTCATTAATGCATATCCTTGAGTACTGACTTCCACATGCATTTAATTTAATTGGCAGGACAGCCAGTGCATTGGGAGCAGACAACATATTCTTTTTACACGTTAGGACTGAATCTCCAGTATTTAGGCAGTGATAAGACTTCCAGGTGATACCCTAAGCTAGCTAAGTTTCCCAATTCTGTAAAATTAGCTACAAATCAAGCAAGAACCCACCTGCCCCAAAGATGGAGCCTCAGGAACTCACTAGGAAACCACAGTATAATCACAGTATTTTAGGAATTTAAGAAGCAGGCGAAACTCAGACAGATGGAAAATATACCAAATAAAAGCATAGAACATGATTTAAAAAAAAAAATGCCTCTTCCACCACAAACTGTAGCTCATCCACAAGAATTGTTTTTAAAATTTTAGTACAGAGGGGGAAAGGAGATATGGGCTAATGAATCTAACATCCAAACCCATCCCTCTGCAAACTCAGCATCCAATGAGAACAACAATGCGTGCATCGCCTGCATTTCCATGGAGGGCCAACATCATAAACTTAAATACTTCTAAAATCAAGGAAGTACCCACAGCAATTATTAACAAGCAACTGGCTGTTTATCGGCAACTTGGCGTTAGTTGTGCAGCCACTTTTACATCCCTAATTGATAGACACACATTTTCCACACCACTAGAACTTCAAACAGCAGCTTCTAGGCCCTTTCCACATAAAACCCTAACCACTAACATGCCTGGCAAAGGCCCATTAAAATATGAATGTACTTGAATACATAGTGAATGTAATTGCTAATATTCCTTGGCAAATCAAATACACTATTAACAGCACCATAATGAGTATGCATAGAGGCTCCCCAGTGTGACCAGATGCATTTGTAAAATAAATAAATAAATTGAAACTGCCACGCTAAATAAAGTTGTCCTGCCACTTCAGGTTACCATCTGTTTCCAGTTTTCTTCAACAGTTTTCTCTGAGCCTGTTTTCTCAGCTCCAAGCAACTCCAGCTGGCTGGTCTTCCTCACAGGCAATGTGGACCAGCCCAGGAGTGCCAGGGCTACCTCCGACATCCCTGGAGCTCAGATTTGGATGTCACCCCCACAAACAAGATCCCTGCCATCCTACAATTTTTGGCCTCTATTCCATGTTAAAAAAAAAAAAGAAGGGGAAATTTTTTTAAAAATCAAAACGTTTTCCTTTTGGAGGTATGTTAATAATGGACAAGTGTTAGATTTGGCAATAAATTATTGTCCAGATGAAGGGAAAACAATTACAAATTAGAAACAGATTTATTCACACTCAGTACATTAATGAAAACTTTAAAAAAAGAAATAAAGAAGGAAGGAAAACTAAACTGTGTGTACTGTGTAGAAAAAAAAAATAATAGCCCGGCAGGCCTACTTTTTTATTAACAACTCATCAGTAAGCAGGTTGTAATTCATAACAAAGAATTCACCCCGAGGAACACCGCATGACTGTGAGCTTTTTGAGTTTCCTAAGAAAATACATATGTTGTTCCACTTGGTTTGCTTTCAATAAAACCCACCAGTTAGCACTTCATTTTCAAGCTGTTCTGACAAATCAGGTGAGTTAGCTCTGTAGAAAAAACAGGAGCCAATTTTTCAGCTGTGAATTTTCGGGAATTTTTTTTTTAATAACTTAAATAAATTTCCCAAAAGGCAATGAAGCCGTGATAAAGGCCATGAAATGAGTTCATTTGAAACACTTTGAAAGAAGGTCTGTTTTAATTTACTTCATTAATTTTTCCTGAGGAAATATTTAAGGATACATCCCTTGCTGCTAAGGCATGTGTGTGAAGAGGGTGAAAAAAGGGACTATGTGATTTTTTTGTGTTTTTATAACCCTTCAAAACATGATTAAAGATATTCTGAAAGCCCTCTCAGCAGCTCTACTAAGCAGAGCACTTAACAGTTGGAGCGGAGGGGACTTCCTCCTCTCTGATACTTACTGAACTAAACACAGATCCCAAGGCCTCGTCCAACATGGATATCCCTCAGGATTCTGGCCTGACTTCTCAAAATTCCTGAGTCACCAGGCAAATCAGACCTTCGGATGTTCCCCAGGGACAAGGAGCATGTTCTAGACCCCTGTCTCCATGCCTTCTTCTCCATCACTTCTCAGATCTTCCACAATTTTCACTGCCCTTTAAAGCCATCTTCATGTCCAGCATCCTCCAATGAAGTCTCCCCTCATCCTTCTAAGTGAATGAATGCAGCACTGTTTCTCTGGATCTGTTCACTACAGTATTTATTCTTCTGTTCTGCCTTGTGTAAAGTCTCCATGTGCAGAATTATCTGGGAATTCAGCTTTAGGAGTAGGTTTGAGCACCTTGTGTGTGTAACAGGTGGAAATCTGACCAAATATCCTGTGGCCCCTTAGAGTTATTCATGGTCATATGACTAGTCCTGGCCAATGATCTGTCACCATGAGTGACATATTTTCTAGTCTCTCTTCTTCTTCACAGCCAACACAGAAGCCTTGGATTCAGGTGGTAATGAACATGGTGGCCTGGGTCCCCCTGGTACAGTGCCTACTGTTCTTTTATGGGGTCACAAATGAACATCTGCTGTGGAGGGCCTTTTGGAATTTGGACAGCTAGAATGTCCTGGTCTAGCTTGCTTGATTCAGTGTGACCCAATTTTTAATACTGAGAATTATATACTCAACTATGCTTCACTTTCACTTCAAATCCGCAAGCTAAAATTCAAATATGGCTCTCTAATTTAAAATTTACATCAGCCTTTATGATCCCGGTAAGGGTTCCCCTTCTCATATGTGATTTTCTTCTTAATTTAAAATGTCCTAATTCCAGTTTAGCATCATTTTATTGTGGGCATTTTTCCACAGACACCTCACATGCTCTGTGACGAGGGGTAGGACACATACTATATGGGAAAAGTAAAAACTGTGTATGTGCTTGTCTCGCTTTCAATTCCTGGCTGCCAGATTCCTAAGGCTACACTGAATTGTAGCTATATTTTTTGAATTTTTGTTTATTTTAAAGACAATAAAAATAAAAAACAATAAAAATGATGCAGAATTTCAAAAGATGATTAGACATTAACAATGGTTGTTATATTACATATTGCTATCTTCAATGTAGTTGTTTACATTATCAGATATAGGCATGCAAAATTGATCAAACAATTAAGCATTAACTGTTCCCTTCCATAAATAAACAGAAATTACTAGTACCATTATATTAGCTATCTTATGTGTATGTATATATATATGTGTGTGTGTAATTTTTTGTCCCTTCCTTCTTTCTTCCTTTTCTCTGTTCCCCCAACTCAGTTGTTCTTTCCTTTAAGCACTTTCCCTTTGACAATATCTATTGTACCTTTCAGATTTTACTTATTCTTAGTTTCTTACACTAAGGACATAATACAGTGTTTACACACATGGGCCTGATTTATTTCACTTATGAGTATGGACTTTAATTGCATCCCTTTACCTATAAAAGCCTCGAGTTTCTCTTTCTTTATAGCTGAGTAATACTTATTTATATAGAAAAACACCACATCTTTATTATCCACTCCTCAGGTGATGGGCATTTGGGTTGTTTGTAAGATTTAGCTATAACAAATTGTGCTGCTGTAAACATGGGTGCACATATATCGCTGTGGTGTGATGTTTTCAATTCTTCTGGAAAAACACCCAGAAGGGAAATTGCTGAGTCAAATGAGACCTGTAATCCTAGTTTTCGAGGAATCTACAACTGATTTAGACAGTGATTTTATCAGTCCACACTCTCACAAACAGTGGAGGAGGGTTCCTTCTTCCACACAGCCTTGCCAGCATTTATTATTCGTTGATTTCTTTTTTTTTTTTTTTTTTTTTTTTTTTTTTTTTTTTTTTTTTTTTTTTTTTTTTTTTTTTTTTTTTTTTTTTTTTTTTTTTTTTTTTTTTTTTTT